>JARHVA010006645.1:307500-532500 GCA_037957365.1 Torreya grandis | reverse complement strand
TGTATCATGACACTTCTCTGACATCTTGGGTATGATAGTCAACACTTTGGTAATATTACTAGGTCTCAGTACTACATTAGATCCATTCAGATAACATCGACACTTGGGTCAAAAACATGTATTATATTTCACATCAACCCTACCTTGGATAAATGCAATGTTAAATTATGAAACTCATGGATAAGATTAATGGGGGAACATTGGGTAAATACCATGACTATTTTACATTTGAGAATGAAAGTGCAATGATTACAATTTTAAGAGAGATAAATTTATAAATCAAAATTATACAAATGAAAATGTTTCTTCATTTAACAATACAAAAAATATAGCTAGTACTATCAGAGCAAAGGGACATGATACAACACATATGGAAAATCAAAATAAATGAAAAATTTCAATACCACAACATGGTGAAGTTGGTTTTACATATACATATACAAAATATGATAAGAGTGGCATACCAAAATTTTAGAAACCAGAAGATAGTTATCATCATGATTATGAAAAATCTTAGTATAATGATTTCAATGACTCGTGGCCTACACAACAACATCTAGTTCCAATTGGTGGGTTAACATATAATTTAGAATTTTTGGTTCGCACTTTACAATTTCAAATATTATAAAATTTTGAAAAACATTTAAATAACTTTAAAAATTCAAAATTTGATTGTACTATGTTCTTTTTTATTTCATCATATTATTATTCTACTTCTTGCACATGTGATAGATCCAGTCAATTATTATAAGCCATTATATCTTAATGATTTTTTGGCATCTTGGCTACTCTTTCTCATGTTCTAGATCTAAATAGTCAAACATAATGATCTATACTACCATGTTTCACAATTTATTTTACTATTTTCACACTTTGAACTAAATAATTTCAAAATTTAGAAAAGGAAAATATTAACCAATATTGGATAGAATAGACTACAATTAATATCCTAAGTTGTTCAATTTTATCCTTTACTAGTTTTGACTATCAAATCAAAAGATGAGCACATAAAACCTACATACATCTATCTTTTTATATTTCACTCATTTTTAGTATACATAATAGTACTTATTCAAGAAAAAAATATTTAGTGTGTTATTTTTCTCATACATGTGCATTACATACATCTAAAAGTGTACATTTGATGATACTATGATGTATAATCATTTACTTTTATATTTATTTATTTGACCTATGTTTTAAGTAACATTCAAATATACTTTGGTGGTGTGTTTTTCATACATGGCCATACCATGATTTTTAGTGCATACTTCACATTAACACATGTTTTAGATTGTTAAGATCACTCTCATTTATTATACTTTTGAATCCATGGTTATCACTACTTTAATTTATTCTGATTTACATGAAATATTTAAAAATACAAAAACATTCAAAATCTTCTATAAAATATAAATTCAAACCCTGAGCATGATTAGACATTTTGTCTACATTTTCATATGTTAATTATCTAGTTATTGGTAGATGGAGTAAATGTTTTATATCACACATGAATTTCATTATTATCCATGTGTTATTCTAGACTTACAAATTTTACATGGACTAAGATTGAAGTTGCCTCTACCTATTAGCCTTGCTAAACTGGGGGCATATTTTTCATAGGTCACAATTTTTATTGCTTACCATTATGACTCCTATAATTATGATCTATATAATATTTAAAAATGTCTTGTTATCATCTCTATCTTTAATTTTGTACATTCATATGTTATTTATAATGATAAGATTACATTACATGTACATGTACATGATGTAGTCTATCTTTCTAGTTGTATTCTCTATTGATGTTGTTACTTATACACAATAGATTACATCTTGTTTGTCTATTATGTATTCCTTATGACCTTATTTGAAAATTTATTGACATTTATAAGATATGTTTCTTAGAATGTGTGACATTTAAACATGGCCATTGCTTGCCACTTGTGCAATATTTGAACATGTCCCCTTTTCATGACATTATTCATGTCATTTGCATGTGGCCCTTGGCCTTGCAAAAAATATTTACTTATGCGATATTTTAGCATGTCCCTTATTTTAAAACCTTAGCCTTATTTTCTAAAAATTTGATTGTTATGTGTGTGTGATTTTTTATGTTTCTAAGTCTAATGAGTGACACAATCTATATCATGTACTACCTAGTATGTATGATTATTTCATAATTTATTAACATGATCTTCATTGATACATTTATATAGGCCTTGCCTCATATGTTATGCATATAATTTTGAATGACACATAAATTACTATGCTAACATACTTTTAACATATGGTACATTATTTAATGATTACATATTACTATGCATGATATAGTTAAATTTTATTTTGAGATGTGTGACTTTCATGACACATTAGCTCACCTCAAAAGGGGGGAATTTTAGAAGTATTTCCATATATGAGATAAGACTCTTAAATAAAAAATAAATTTTGGATATAGAATATAATTTTAAATAATGAATAAAGGTTCAAAATTCAATCATTGGTACAGATTATGGGGGCATATGCCATGCATATGCACTCATATTATAGGAACAATGTATAAATTCATACATTTTTGGGTGCATGATAAATACTCATGCACACATTTAAAATAAAATTTAGAAATTTGAATCTACATATAACTATAAGTTATACACTTACTAATGGTGGTATGATATAGATTCATGCATTATATATTATTTTTCAAAGTTAGGTGGAATGATACAAATTCATGCCATGATTTCAATACTACTTGATATTTGTAGACATTATAGGAGCATGGATGTTTTCTATTCTATTTTGATCATGAAGTTAGGAACTAAGGAATAAATTGACAATTTAACATAAAATCCATGTACAATGGTTGTTTCAGTTAAAGTGCATAATGCATTAATTATAGGTTTAGTTCCCTCTAGAATAATTTCCTATTAATCTATTGTGGATTCTACCCCATTTAATGTTCTGGGTATATAATTACAAATAATGCAATTTGAGATTACTGTGTCCCTCAATGGGTTATATTTTCTATACATGTTTAATTTAAATTGGATATTCATCACCCTAAATTATCCATTAGTTTAACTAAGGAATAACCTCTCAAGTGCTTCATGGGAATCACCAATCATATAATGCTTCAAGGAAACATCATATCCAAGAAAAGTTACAATAGAAACATTTGTTTCACACATAAAGGTGTAAAACTTCCTTGTTCTTTTAAATATTTTCAAATTCAAGTTACAATTTCAATTTTTAGTTTTTCATATGAACATTATCTACTTTTATATAACTGTAGGATTTTCCATTGAACACATTGCATGATTGAAGCTTTATCCCATAGTAAAAGTGTGTTGTACAAACTTAGGGATATCTTTTATTTACTCCAATAATTTCATTTATAGACTAAAGAGGGGGAAAATTTAGCCACTCAAATTTGGGCATGAATACTTGATAATTTTAGTTTTCACCCTCTATCACTTTAATTGACATAAAAACTTTATTTGGACCTATTTCACCACTTCATCTATCCTAAGTACCTATAAAAACCTACCCATTTATAATTTTATTTATTACACTTATTTATGTTTTATAAATTGATAAAAACTACTATAATCATCTATATAGACATCCTAGATCCCAAAATTCACATATTTTTGTTTAGGACGAGATCAACCAAAAAAGGATAATACTGGATGTTGGTTTTGTCCCCTATGGGTTGATCATATCCTTGACCATAATAATAGTCATTGTTTAAATTTAGACCCTCCATTATAGGTTGGTCCATATTTATAGGATAGGTAGCTTAAAGTTTTTCCCTTTTAGATTGATAAAAAGGCACATCTAAGTCACCTATTTTACCACTTAAAAATTTCATTATTGAGGCACACTTAAACTATTTTAAACTAAGTCATTGCTAGGAATTTCATGCACATATAAAGGTGTATTTACAAATTTAATATATGATCATGCCCTATTTTACCTTATTTTTAGTGGAGGATATATTCAACCATCTCAAAACTATAGTGCTAGTCGAGCTAGTTACATTTTAAATGACAATGTCCCTTATTAGTCTTAGTCACATTTTTATGGAATTTGTAGAATAAATATTTATTGATCAGTTTAATCTATGGTTAATTTCACATATTTATATCATATAAAATAAACATCTTGGTATTTCATTTTGATCATAGTTAGTATTATTTCATTCAGTTGTGCTTTATTGATTTTAGTACTTTGCTTTCATTTTTCTTGTTGAAAGTTGTTTTATAAAATTTGTTTTCTCTCAAATTAATTTAATTTCATTCAATTAATACACTTATTAATTCCAAATTATGATAAAATTAAGGCATATTTCATGAGTTTACAATATTATGAGTTATCTCTCACAATTTCTATCATGTTATTACACATTACAATATGCAGATTACATATGTTTTTAGATTGGGGGCATATGCAAGGCATATGATAAATTTTATAGATATTATGAGACTTTAGACTCAAATTAGGTAGGTTATTATAGTAGAAACAAATGGATAGAATATGTGAAACACTATAAAAAATGTATACTCAAGCATTACTTAGGAATTAATCACATTGAATTATTTAGTACATATGTAGTGAATGGTTGATTTTGTTTTTTTAGATTATTAGGCATTAAGCAAACATAACTCAATCATTGATCATATTTATCATAATCCTTGGTGGTTTCCATTCCTTATATATATTTAGCTATGTAAGACTAAATTTATATGTGACATTAATTCTAGGCATGTCTCCATTTCAATGACCATTGGGTAATATTAAACTCAACCCATGGTTTAACTATGGAATATCTCAGGAGAAGGATTATCCAATTCTTCATTATCTCTGAAATAAAATATTTGTTTGCATGCACACATGTGTATTCACTCCTTAATATTTAATATAATATATGTTTAATGTTTTTTCTTTCATATTTTATATCATAACTAAAACCTTGTTTATACATGTTCCTTTATAGGTTTGGATGGAACAAGTAATAACACACAACTCATACTTGAGCACACCCAATCATGGTTAACCTCAATTATCACCTTATATCCTTTTATTATAGCAAATCCATTAGACAAATATAGATACTCATATCTGGTATTAGACACTTTAAAATGTGTATGTTGACTAATATGAAACTTACTTGATATATGATCACATACATGACTCGTGTTCACATTATTCCTTTGGAATTTACTCATATATGGGAATGACCCTTCAAAATTTATTGTTACTAATACACAAGGCCTTCCTTTCCTATTCCTAAATAAATTAATATCATTCTTAGTCTATTTATAGATCTCATATTAATTTTCTAATTTTTATGATAGGTTCACACTTCCTTAAACAAATTCTCCAATACAAATATTTACTTAGGTCAGACCTATCCATGTTACATTAAATAATTGGTTTCTAAAAATACATATTATCCATATGGGTTATCCATACATTTTACATGTCTATTTGGAGGAAAATATTCAAAAAATAATTTATTTAAACATATCTAACCTAAGCCTTTTGATCATCATATACCAATAAAGATATTATCTTATATACATACATATAGATATACATATGTATATATGGTCATGTGCCAAATTTAATGCCCAAGTACCAATGCATTGAATGTAATCAAGAACTCTTATATTATTTTAATTAGAATTAAATAGAGAATAAAATTTTAAGTTGTATTAAAAGAAGATGCAATGTGTTAGTAAAATGTAATGGCTCAAATTATAAAATCATGGGAATTATGCATCTGTCAGTGTAAGTGTGATTAAATATTACCTAGTAGGGAAAGAATCAACTGGATGCACCTTGATAAAATGTATAATACTATTTATTTGGAAATTAATGGTATTTAACCAAATACTTGGACAATGGATGGTAAAGGCATCACTAAGTATGTAACTTCAAAGATAAGGATGATATATCATTTAAAATTACTTTGTTAATATCTTAATTTTGTTTTCATAAAGGAGGAGGATTTTATAATAATTATTTAATTGAAATTAATAAATTTAATTTAATTAGGTATCATAATTATAGGCAAAATATATTTTAATTTGAAGTTATGAGCCTCAAAGTGTTCCTAGAAAGTATCAGAGTGTTGGGTCACTTCTAAAATATGGTTGACATTAAACTTTGAGTTTGTGACTATTTTTTCCTACTTAAAATATTATATTTCATCATTTTTATTTTTACATTGTCATTCCTATGTACCTTTAATATTTGGTATATATTCCCTTGATACTTCTAGGAAAACAAAGTGAGTTAAGGGGTCTACATTAGGGTTAGTGAGTATTATAAGAATAATTGGCCCTCTACTTGTAAAACCCATAATATTGGAAAAATATAATGAACAAAATAAATTTTGTAAATGGAAATGAGTTCAACTACGGATATTACAGTCTTCGAAAATAGAATTGTAGCCCATACAATGATAAATGTTCTACTGATTACTTGGTCACTCTTGTGTCTACTTATATTTATTTATGAATGATAGAAATAAATTGTGTAAAATAAACTAATACACATATATTTATGGACAATTAAATTCAAATTAGGACTTTCTTGGTGTGTCAATTGACCAATGTATTATTCTATATCATCCTGATAACATATGTAAGCCTATTCTTATGCAACAAATAGAGGAATACTCATGGTACCATCATATTAATTAATATTGAATACTTAAACTTTGATTTGAGATGTAATCAAATAATTATAAGAACCCCATTATTATAAAAATATATAAATACACTAATATGCACATCATATTTACATAAGAAATCATATCACACAAATATCATCTAAGTAAACAAAGAACAATGCAAAAAGATATATTACATATACAAAAACCATCTTTAGTTAACATATAGACACCAATGTATATCCTTAAATAGTATATATTTATATATCCATTTACCACCATTATGGTTTGACATTTACACACAAATATCTTACAAGCAAGATACTTTCAAATCCTTGAAAACTTAGTTTTGAGATTCTCCTAGGATATCAAATTTAAAAATTAAAAATGTGTAACATTTAAATAATCACAAATTGATGTGTCTAAATAAGAGGACAATTCCCCTATTTATAGTTTTTTAGGATCACTTAGACCTCTACCAATAGTTGTTGATCTAGATCCTTTTCACCAACTATCATGAAACATATAATGTGCATCTATAATATACATTTCTTGATCCTTCCACTTATCTTGAACAATGATATATTCCATTAATCACATGGAATATACTTATTAAACCTCAATTTAACCAATGCAATCCAAATTATCATTGTTTGGATGTGTGGCATGTGTCAACATCTCCTTCATTATGTCTCTTTTATGTTTCTTAATTTGTTGTGTCTTTTTAATGTGTAGTGCATATCATACTCCTAATAAACCCTAATCCTTCCTACCTATTTAATATTATAGATGTATTTCATTAATATGTAAGAGGCTTTGGATCATCTAACTTACATGTAAAGTAATATATTATATTTATAAGTTTTATAGGGGTCAATAAATCCCCCAGTTTAAATTCCTTGTCCATACATGTACATGTTATTAATTAACTCTATTTTGGTTGGTACACCTTCATACAAAACAAGAACATTAAGCACATTAGTTTTAAAATCATTTTAAGTTTTATCCCAATGATCTATGGGTGACTGAACACGTGGAAACAACTCTTAAATATCCTCTAATAATTATTTGATTACCTATTCATTTTTGATACGATCTTGATAATTTCATAAATTATATTTCACTAAATTACTCTATTTATCATATAATTAATGCATCATAGATTCATTTCCCATCACCTTCACTTAATTCTTTATAAAAAATCATCAAACTCTATGTGATTATTACTTATCTATAATTTCAATTTAGAAGGTTATTTGAGCTTATCCCTTTCTATTATATTTGTTTCATTATACATGCACATCATCATATAATAATGTTAAAAATTAATATATATGGATTGATATAGTATAGGGTTAAAAATATTGAAATTAATAAGCACAAGAGTGATAAAATAAACTATAGAAGGATATTTAATTTACAAACTTAGATAAAAAATATTCTAAATTTAAATGTTGAGATATGCTAAAAATAGAAATTAAAAATATTGATTGATATTGTAATAAATTATAAATAAGATTACTTATATAGTCTAATATGTGCATGTAGATCTGATATAGAATAGGTTTGAAGTATACTGGATCTAGATTCTAGATCAATCATTAGATTTTGGAAATTTTTATTTTGTGGTCTTGAACGTGTGTGTTGGACCTAGACAATTAAATCTACAATAGTGTCTGAGTTGGACATGGGTTTATAATAATTTTTTTGACTATATTTCATTGTGACCACCTATAATATTTAAGGTTTTATATCACTTTTTCTCTAGTGTGTTTAGATCTCATGTGAATGTTTTCATTCTTTGTCAAATGATCATACCCTACTTTCCTCACCCTGGGAGTGATTATGGGAAAAATGGGTTAATGGGAACATGGTTTTGATATGACTCAAAGACCCCATTTTTAATGGGAATTGCCTAAATATCTAATAATTTGAGGAGGGCCTTAGACTTATGTAGTTCTCCCCTATGTGTTGGCTTGTGTGTGCATAAGGATGTAACCTATGATAATAAAGTACGTAGAGTGATATAACTTAACTTGGACAATATGGCCCATGGAATGATCCTTCAATACATTAGACTTGTATATGTCATGTCCATATGATTTATATTAAAATATGAAATAATATGAATGCTTTGGTCACTTGAATGATTGATTGAGCTCTTTTGGCAAGTTGCCTTGTGATTTACAAAGTCTATGCTAGGTGAGGAATGGATGAGGATTGATATTATATATACACCAATCCATTTTGGAAATATCTGACATTAAAATACTTATGCATACTATAATGATATGTTTCATTCACAAATTTTATGACTTTAGTTCACTAGACACTTAGTTTTCATAACACATTAATGTTATAATAGGCATCTAGTTGGGATGAAAGTGTCATGGAAGATTTAAAATAGGTACAACTCTAAAACTTACATATGATGATAATAAGAAGTTTTATATCATTTTTCATAGAATAAATTTCCTAGTAATCAAAATAATACATGTTCTTACTAAGAGATAAAAGATAGTGAATGCAAGCATTTTTCTAGTAGGAAGGTTTTATAACTGAAGGGTAAAACCATGAAAAGTAATTTCCAAGTATATGTTGACCATTTTTGCCCAACAAGCCAAAAATCAGTCCCCTTCTATCCCTGCTATTCCAGGCCATTTAATTTTTTGATTTTGCATGAATCTATTCATTTCTATGGAATCTATAGAATATCTACAGACTCTGCAGGTCTAAATCTATGGACTCTGTAGCTCTAAATCTATGAACTCTGCAAGTTTTAGATTTCTACAGACTCTGCAGGAGAAGTTTTTCTACAAACTCTGTAGGTTAGTCTTTGGCATATGAAGGATCAGTTTAGAGAGTGCTAGGTTTTTACAAGGCTTCTTCGAGCTCTTGTCTAAATAAAATCACAAGAAAAGTTGGCATGGTTAAACCATTGAACCAATTCAAGGCCTTGGTTCAATGTTTAAGTTCATCGCTTCATTTCCAGGCCTTGGTTCAACATTCAAGTCCATCTAGCTTAGTTCAACCACTTAGTTCAAGTGCAATCGATGGGTTCATTGGTGCACAACTTTGAACCATTGAAGCAGTTCAATGGCCTTTAGTTCAATGCAAGAGTTCACCGTTGAACTAGTTCAACACCTTGGTTCAACGGGCTCGGTGCACAATGTTGAACCACTGAACCGGTTCAACCAATTGGTTTAATGAACTAGTTTAACACCTTGGTTTAATCATTTGGTTCAATACTAGGTTCAATGGTTAGTTCAAGTGGCATCAGTTCAAGTGGATTCTAGTTCAATCAGACAGTTCAAAGGCTAAGTTTAATGGGCTTAATGCGTAATGGTTGAACCATTGAACCAATTGAACTATTGAACCAATTTTGGTTTAATGGCTTGGTTCAAGGGTGTGCCCTATAGCCAAAGGATAGTTGAAAATCCAAAAGCCCTTGTGGAGGGCAAAGAACATTTCAAAGGGAGCCAAAGAGATTTAAGGCATGCGAGAAGACTCAAGGCTCTAAATTTCTTCAAACTTTTTATCTAAAGGAATTCAGGGAAAGGATTTTCAAAGAGCTTGAAGAAAAGGACAAAGAGCGACCAATTACTATGGAATTTTGTTCATGGGAAAAAGATCAAAATAGAAAACCTATAGGGGAAAGGCCTGAAACAAAAGCCTGATGACTTTTTTTGAGGATGGTGACATCCTGAAAGCTATCAAATTTAAGCAGATGAACTAGCCATTGGGTGACAGCTACATGAGTGTCAAATTTAATGTAGTAAAATAGTCATTTGATTTTGAATTAAAAGAGTGCCAAGCATGATTCTTGCCCAAGGAACATAGTGACCTACCAGAATATCACCTTGAGGGCTGAAAGAGTAGGAAAAAGACAAGGAGCAAAAATGACAAAGCATTTAAGTGGTGAAGGGAAGGTGAGTTATTATAGATGAGAAACGTGACCTATTTTTCTATAGTTGGCATTGATGAGGGGACAAACTGCAGTTTATTTGTAGTAAAGAGGTGCCACCATGTCCTTACATTAATGCTTGAATGCCAAAGTCAATTTTGGTGATTGGACAACATGGTTCTAGTAGACCTTTTCTAAAAAATGACATCAGTAATAGTGGTTTCCTCTTCCCAAGATTCAGAATGCACATGGGCCACTTGAAAAAATGAGTGCCAAAAAATATTTCTAGGAAGTGCCAAGTGCTCTTCCTCTTTCTATAAATTGTAAACTTCTCATTCGAGAAGGAAAATCTGCTCTCAGCCTTAAGGTAAAACTCGCCTGAAAATCTCTCAGGCTTGTAAGGCCGAGCTCTGCCAGATTTTACCTTGAATCAAACTTAGCATTTTTACCTCCATTCTGAGTTTTGCATCTTTAGTATGTGTCTATGCATTTGATTCTATGTTAAGTCATTTTCTTAATGCTTTTATAGAATGATTACATCATGTCTAGTGCATTTTTGAGTTTCCTTTTATAGGTCTGTTAGAAGTGTCCCTATAGGAGTATAGGTGAAGTGGATAGGCTACTGTAGTGTGTCTCACAATACCTCTAGTAGTTATTCCCTCTTTGTATCTCCATGGACCCCTAACCTACTGATGTAGAGGGTTCTCTCATGACAGATGAAGTGTATAGGCACTTCTTTTGGTGAAAAGTGTATGTTCGGGCCTGAGTGGGTCACATTTTTTGGTGTATCACCTTTTCTTTTTAAGCTTAGGATTTTTTTTTAGCATCTCTCTCTCCCTTTTCATCCCCCCCTTTTCATTTTAGTTGTTAGTAGTAGGATAAACTAGGGCCTAAATGATACATCAGAGGGAGCTAGCCCTTATCTAGAGACTTTCCCCTCCAGCTTCACCGGTCCCATAGGTGAGAGGGGAGTTTCCATTATTACGTGAAGAAGGCAGGAGCTTAGCCTCCTGCCAAGGGTGCAATATTCTATGTCAATAGTTTTTGGCACACGTAGTGGGACCAACTAGGACAAGTTGTGTCCAAAGAGTTGAAGAATTTTTGGTGTGTTTTTTAACCAACTAGCCTTTAGAGGCTTTTGCATCAAACACCAATGGTGACTCTGAGTTGAATCAGCTAGTTAAGCAGCCTGGTGCCATCAAAAATCATCTTTGTATGTATAATTCCTTTGCAAAAAATCATGGGTCTTGTTTTCCTTCATACGACTATGATCAAGCTCAATATTTTTAGAGAATAACCTCAAGCAACCCTCCTAGTTGCCCTGCAATGATAAGGGAAATGGCCCTAGAATTTGAGAAGCAGATGATGGAGATTAATAGACTAGAGGAGTAGTATGGATATTAGTAAGAGCTGATGTATAAAGAGGAGTGTTTGTTTAGGCAAGCATAGTCCTTACAATCCATGAAGGAGGAGGTATCAAAATGGATAAATCCATTTATTCAAGGAAATCAACCTTATGTGCCCCCTCCTATTCTAAAGAAAGCCCCCTCTTATGCACCAAATCCTTTCTATCAGATAGCACTCACCCACTCCAGCTCATCTGATGCATCTGCTCTTAATCTCATGTGTCTAGCTTTCCAAAATCAAAGGGCATCAGAGCAACCCCCCATGGAGATCAATCTTCTTAATTCCTTATATTATGAATCTTCTATTGGGGGAATACCATGAGCCAACACATCCCTCTTCTAGAGACTCTTTCGGTGCATCAATAGTCTCTTCCTAGCATCCCTCAACTTCCCAAAGTCTTTTAGCATGATGTGTAGATCCCAAGTTGGAGGAAGGAATGCCAGGAACTAGCCTAGAACCTTGAAGAGGATGATGCTGGTGATCTCCAAGAAAGGCTCCTAGAAAATATAGCTAGGAGAATTATAGAGTTGGAGTCCCAAATGAGATTCCTCAGCCAACATGTGATGGACCTGTCTAAACCCAGCCCATCTACACACCTCCAAGAGAGCTATCAAGCCACACCTGATATAGATGAAGTGTTGACCAAGTGGAAGGAGGAGAATCATTTGATTTTAGCTCAAGGATTGCTTCCTCTTCCACATGGTTTTCCCACTTCACCCCGTCTCAAGGAGGAACCTATTCTATAGGAGGTGAGTGAAGAGCAAAAGATCCAATCTAGAATTCCCCAAGAGGCTATCATGAGTGACATCAAAGAATAAATCATCATGGAGGATTTTCTTGAAGGCATCATCAGCAATGGAGAAGACTTAGGTCTTACATACATGTAGATGTTTTAGCAATACGAGGAGGAACAAAAGCATGGTGAGCTCTCTTCCCCTTTATTCGATGAACTTCCCTATTGTTTTGATGATGAGGATGACTACACTAAAGAGATTGAGTTGGAGGAGGATCAGGAGGATACGTTTGAACATCTAGAAGTCTTGATCTTTGAGGAGGAAAAGGAGAGGTCTATCTTCCTTGAGGAAAGCCTTGAAGAAGAAAGCTTTGAACATAGAGGTGATGTTCTATGGGAAGAGCAATCATTTTGTGAGTCCATTGTAGACATCACTATAGTCACCCTTCTTCAAGGAGGCCAAGAGGAAGTAGAGGATGAGTTTGATAGGATCTCCAATGAAGCAAAAGGAAATGGGTCAAACCATGATGCACTGCAAAGGAGCTATACATGTCAAAGGGCTAACAGTGATAAGCCAACAACCACTAATTTCTTGGTGAAGAGCACCAATATGAAGGAACAACATTCAAAATTATTTTAGGAAAAAGTAAAGTACACACATGTTGGAAGCATGTTTGAATCTGATCCACTCAGATGTGAGCCAATGCAGGTGATAGGCAAGAAGAGCAGGTCACCAACTCTCTTTTTCATTCAGCTACTTGCCTGGCACCATAAGTATTCTTGCCAAGAAGGGGACTTACAAAATTTTCCCTTTGATCCAAGAGGGAGGTGAACATTCTTGGTTAGCTGTATATAGTAGTTTGTTTTCAGTTTCTTTCTTGCTTTCCCTAAGTGCAGTTTACACAGGTAGTGTTTTCAGCCATATGTGTTTCCCTTTGCGTGTGGGGTAAAGAAGCTTCATGTTTGATTCTTGGATCTTTGGGGCTGTTGCTAAATTTTTTTCATAGTTACATCTGAATCTATGCCAAATGGATTGCAAGGCAACTGGTCTTTAAGCATAGCAGGCATGCTTCCCCTAGGAATCACCAATCTGTTGACCATTTTTGCCCAACAGGGCAATACTCAATCCCCTTCTATCCCTGCTATTCTAGGCCATTTTATTTTCTAATTTTGAACGAATATGTTCATTTCTATGAACTCTACAGAATATCTATAGACTCTACAAGTCTAAATCTATAGACTCTGTAGGTCTAAATCTACAGACTCTACAGGTTTTAGATTTATATGGACTCTGCAGGAGAAGTTTTTCTACAGACTCTGCAGGTTAGTCTTTGGCACATGAAGGATCAGTTTAGAGAGTGCTAGGTTTTTGCAAGGCTTCTTTAGTATCTTTCTTAAATAAATTCACAAGAAAAGTTGGCATGGTTGAACCATTGAACCAGTTCAAGGCCTTGGTTTAATGTTTGAGTTCATCGATTCATTTCCAGGCCTTAGTTCAACATTCAAGTCCATCGAGCTTAGTTCAACCACTTAGTTCAAGTGTAATTGGTGGGTTCATCAATGCAAAAATTTGAACCATTAAATTAGTTCAATGGCCTTTGGTTCAATGCAAGAGTTCACCATTGAACTGGTTTAATGCCTTGGTTCAATGGGCTCAGCACGTAGTGGTTAAACCATTGAACCAATTTTGGTTTAATGGCTTGGTTCAACGACTTGGTTTAAGGGTGTGCCCTATAGCTAGAGGGTAGTGATGGGTTCAAAAGCCCTTTTTTAGGGTATTTCAAGATCTAAAAATCCTTGTAGAGGGAGAGAATGTTTTAAAGAGCCTGACAAAGAAGACAAAGACCAGCCAATTCCTGTGGACTTTTGTCCATGGGAAAAAAACCCAAAATAGAAAACCCATGGGGAAAAATCCCAAAACAAAAGACCTGATGACTTTTGTTGAGGATGGTGACATCCTAAAAGCCATCAAATTTAAGCAAGCAAACTAGCCATTAGGTGACGGCCATGTAAACATCAAATTTAACACAGTGAAATATTTGTTTATTTTGAACTGTTTGAGCGCCAAGCATGAAAGGAGCCTGAGGAATGCAGCAACCCACCAGAAGATCACCCTTGAGGGCTGAAAGAGTATGAACAAGACAAATGTAGAAAAGATAAATCATTCAAGTGGTGAAGGGAAGGTGAGTTATTATAGATGAGCGATGCAACCTATTTTTCTCTAGTTGGCATTTATGAGGGGACAAACTGTAGTTTGTTTGCAAGAAAGAGGTGCGGCCATACTCTTGCATTAACATATGAATGCCAAAGTCAATTTTGGTAATTGTACATCATGGTTCTAGCAGGCCTCTTCTGAAGGATGACATCAGTAACAGTGGCTTTCCTCTTCCCAAGGTTCAGAATACACATCGGCCACTTACAAAGAAGACTACCAAAATCTTTCCTCAAAAATGCCAATTTTCTCTTCCTCTTCCTATATATTGTAAACTTATCTTTTAAGAAGAGATCCACTCTCATCCTTAAGGCAAAACTCTGCCCAAAAATATCTCAAGCTTGTAAGGTAGAGCTCTGCGAGAATTTTACCTTGAATCGAAACACAACATTTTTACCTCCATTCTGAGTTTTGCGTCTTTAGTATGTGTCTATGCCTTGATTCTATGTTAAGTCATTTTCTTAATAATTTTGTAGAATGATTTCAACATGTCTAGTGCATTTTTGAGTTTTACTTTTATAAGTCTATCAAAAGTGTCCCTAGAGGAGTATAGGTGAAGTGGATAGGCTGTTGCAGTGTGTCTCAAAATGCCTCTAGTAGTTATTTCCTCCCTATATCTCCATGGACCCCTGACCCACTGATGCAGAAGGTTCTCTCATGATGGATGAAGTGTATAGGTGCTTCTTTTGGTGAAAAGTGTATGTTTAGGCCTGAGTGGGTCACACTTTTCTGGTGTATCACCTTTTCCCTTTTTAGGCTTAGGTTCTATTTTCACATCTCTCTCTCCCTTTTCATCCCCCCCTTTTTACATTTTATTTGTTAGTAGTAGGAGAAACCAGGGCCTAAATGATATATTAGAGGGAGCTAGTCCTTATCTAGAGACTCTCCCCTCCAGGTTTGCCAGTCCCATAGGTGAGAGGGGAGTTTCCATTGTTGCTTGAAGAAGGCAGGAGCTCAGCCTCCTACCAAGGGTGCAATCTTCTGCATCAACAATATACAAGACTAAGTTTATATATAATTCATATTTAGTGTCTAAATTCCCCCACTTAATATAGCAATGAAATTTTTAGTTTAATGGAAAATAAATGCTTACCTAGGTGTGTATATCACATCTTATATTTTCCTAAGTCTACCTTGAGTGCTTTGATAGTGATTGAACTGCATCTAGGATCATGCTAAAATATATAACTAGTGTATTTAATCTAAAATATATATAAATTTAAATTATTTAAATTAAAGAGAGTAAAGTTAGGAGTAAACCTACGTATTGATGTGAACATCTTACTTTTGGAATTTTGATTTAAAGATATGATTTATTGTGAAGATTTGAAGTTGAGATTAGGACAAATGAAAAACCTACAAGTGGAAATATATAAATTTTATAAGGAAAATTGCTCCCAAATTTTGAGAAAAGATGAGTTACCACATGATAGTTAAGATTAGCACAACTATGTAACCTAATCATACTTATAGCTTAGTGAGTGTGAGTGATCATAGTCAAATCATACTATAAATATAGTGAGGGTTGATGATTTTGTTACTCTATCCTATAAAGTTTGTAATATTGAGTTATTTAATAACCTCAACCTTGAAAGAATCAAACCAACTAATATATTATATTGGCTCAACAAAAATCCATAAAAGTCTATCCTAGTGTATGCTAAATTCCATATAAGTATTTGAAATATGAAAGCTAATTTGATTTTTAAATTTAAGGTGCTCTTTTGCATGGCATATGCACCTCATATATGTCTCAAGCTGAAACATGGGTATAATAATGGTACCTATGTGTAGAATGTTACCACAAATGTGTATCTATATCACATAAATGTTCAATTTTGGCCAATTTGTAAATTATGTGTGTAGAAGACATGTTCCCATGACATGCTTGTAGTGAATATGGAGAGTATGAGAATTGGTGTAAGTTTGGAGAACATGTTTCCTTAACATGACCCCACTGTAGTATGAAAATACTAAGTATTTAATAAGTGTGGATGTCATGTCTTTTTGGCATGGTCCCATTGAAATTTAAAATTGTGAATGTGTGAAAGCCATGCCTATATAACATTCCCCCACTGATATGCCCTATTTTGAGGTGAAGTAAAGTATAAATTGGTATTCATCTTACCTCAAAATGATAAGATAACTATATAATATGTGTAAGGATCATGTAGTGTATATAATTAACATGCCTAGGTAGATATAATAATAAGATAAATAGTATGTGATCACATCAAATTCTAATATGCATGATGTAAATAATATAAACATATAGATAGAAATAGTACATGCGCATTAGGAAATAAAGTACACACACAATAGCACTCAAAATAAAAACAAAAGGAAATGGTCTAAGGAGACCTCAAGTAAGGTGCATGTTCAAATTCTGCACATTCAAATAGACATGACCTAGTCATAAATCTAGAAGATAAACAATTCAATAGTTTAATGTCAATACAATAAGCAATGACATATTAAAATTTTAGAAAAGGCAAACAAAGTAATGTGGGCCATAATCAATGGATCATATTAAGATGATCAAACAATAGATACAAGACATGACACTCAAGGAAGTGCATAAATGGAAAGCATGGAACTTAAGCAACAAACATAAACATAAGCAACCAAAACTTTTTCATGTTTTGTAAATTTATCCTTTCAATTTAAAAATGCATATTATTCATGTATTTTTCTTCCTTTTTATCTTGTTATCTACCAAAAAATTCATAAATTACCACTAGTATTTCCAATGGTTTATTTTGTGTTGGTACCATAGATGTCGTGTCTTTCTTCCTTGAAGGTCTCAAAGCACACCTGATAATATAATGGTTATTATTCACTTTTATAAATAATGGTGGGTTTATCTCCATACTATATACTACCTAAAACATCATTCTTCCTTAAAGGTTTATATATCCTCTTCAAAATTTTCTTATATGTATAAATAATTGTAATGTCAATAATTGATCTTAGCATATCATTGAGCCTATATAATGTAATCTCGAGATATTACATGTCTACCATGTATGATATTCTTACCAACTTGACCAGTTTCCATTATTGGTCCTCACCATTACTAATGAATAATGTGCCATTACACAAAACCCCAAAATCACTTGATAATATTATAATATCCATGATGCTATTCTATACTCCTTAACTGTTACATGTATGTGCTCATACCATGCTTTCATATTCTTCTTATAAGAGTCTATCATATAATGACTAAAATTATGCATCATGTATTTCACTATGCATGATCCTTATCCAAAATAAGTTGGAACCTATATCTTCCTTCAAGTACTCTAATTTCATCAATCATTATGAAAATTGAAATCATTCCCAATTTTTAATCCTATATTCATTTATGTTCATCCTCAAAAGCCGTCAAAATTTCCTTTGCAATGTAATTTATATAGTTGAACACCATTCTAGTTCATGCCCTATATAATCCAAATATACAAATTCCTTGGTCACCACATTTGAATATGCTATTATAATATAATTGAGATAATAAGCCACACAATAACACTCATATCAAGTGTTTGAAAATTATCTACTACAATCACAGTGCTCCTTCCTTTTATCGATGAAGCCCTTGTGACTATGTTGATTTTAGATACTCTATTTAATAATTCTTGCATGTCTTTTCATTCATTATTGAGGATGGTCATCTTAATTATTTTCATAACTAATATCATCAACATTTGTATTTCAATGTTCAACCTCCCATGATATGTGTGCATCAATAAATACCTCCCCAATTCATATGAATTCCAAAAGTTTAATAGTTAATTTATCTTAAACACACCTATAGGAACCATGTATCCCTTTGAATTTAATTTTCCTCTCATTACACTTAGTTTTGTATCAAAAAAGTTTTGATATTCCTTATTTTGATGTTTTAAATATTAAACCACATAAATTCATGAACATGTTATCAATGCCTTTCCTTTTAGTAAAAATTATGGATATGACATAAGTGTTTCCATGAACAAGGTTTTTTCTCATTATTCTTCTTCTTTATTAATTATAGCCTCTTTGGTATCTACATTATATATTTCAATGGCTATTGTTCACCTTTTGAGTTAGATTCCACAATCACTTATCACTGCCTTACATCTATTTATTATCTCTATGTTATTATTATCATGTTAGGTCCCCATAGATTTCACCTTGGCTCCTTAAAAGATGGTCAAGTTTCTACAAAGAACCCTCATTCAATACCCTCTTTCATCCACCTGACTAGTCTCTCACTCCTAATAGCTCCACCTAGTCATGTAGCCTAAAACCCATGATGATGTATCTTATCACTACCATGTACCCTATTTCTACAAATAATATTCATGTTTATGATGCCTTCTTTCACTGATAATTTCAAGTTATTCTCTCACTATAATATTTTCTTCCCACTTTGATTCTTTAATATTAAATTTTAAAATTAAAATTTCCCTTTTATAACATATATCCATTGATTACCTCATCTATCCCATTAATTTTATTTAGGTTTCTATTTTTTTCCAAATGTTTTGTCATCCACCTTTTCTTCCATTTCTTATTTATGCAATCTTGGGTTATGCACATCCTATTTTTGTGTAAATTTACTTATGAATCAAGTGTATGAAAATAAAATGTTACTTTCCACATGCCTCACTGATTATTTTAAAATATTTCAAGCATGACATGACACTTTCTAACATCTCTTGAGTATAAATAGAAAAAGTATCTATCAAATATTCACACTTATCTGTAATAATCACCATTTATTTTTCCATCAGTGGACACAAATTTTGTATTAGATGGTTGATAATTTTAGTTTTCATGAATAATTAACATACATGACTTGTGTGTACACATTTAATTCTTACTCACATTTAGTCTTATCCATTTATTTATTGATGGGCCTGACCTTATTGATTTTCCATACCTCACACATAGTATCTCACTATTCTATGTCAATTTTTTAATCATCCTAAGCATGAAATTAGTATTCTACATATCACTATTTTGTTCATCTGAGATAATTCTAGTAATGGTCAGATGATACTAGTTATTGCTAACATTTGACTTTACCAAAGGTGTCCTATATTATCCAAACAACTTTTTTTCAGACCTTTTTTTTTAATTATTTGTATATTTATTTTATTAATATATATAGATATATTTCATTAAAAAATCAAAACATTTCCTTGGATCAACCGAAAAACTTATCTTGTCACTTACAAAGGAAATCACCTAAATATTCTATTATATACACACATAAAGAACAAGCTTATTAATATCTAACATGAATCTAGAATTCACTTCTAAATATACTAACACATTGAGGAATACTTATACACATCATTAGGGTGCTACACTAAATCATCAAAATATGAAAAACATGTAAACGAGAAAAAACTAAAATAATTATAAATACTATTTCAAATTCAAAATCAAATATTCTCAAGTTTTAATAGCCACATAGGTTGCATACATTATAGTAAATCACTATTGAACACACAAAAATTTATGTGGGATAACTATGTGTGGTTTGATACCTCTTTGAAGTATTATAATGTAGGAAATGCTTAGTATCCAATCACTGGGGATTAGTTTGGGTTATCCAACCCACTTTTCTAACCCATTTTAATGGTGAAACAAGTGACCAAATTGGATCTAGGTTTCAAGGTGAAGGAGAAAAAATAAGGGTCCTCATATAAAACCAAGCCTATAAAATTTCACAAGAACCATATTAAAAGATACAGACACTGACCTAGGCTGGGGCAGACTAGTAGAAAAAATAGAGGAATTTTCTAGTAGGAAACAAATGAATCTGACCACTATAGGTGTTTGTGCATTACTATATCTATTGAATTAGGTTATAAAAATGTTTATATTGATCTAAGGGACCATAAATCCATTATAAGGAATTTTTATGATTCCAAACTATCACAAACTATAATATAGCAAAACCATGATAATTAACCTATCTTTTTGGTCATTTATATAAATAAAAAGTGCAATAAATATTTCTTAATCTACCTTTAGATTCATATTTTTATAATTTATACATATCTTATAAAATAAACATATTCCTAATTTTATCTTATTTAGATAATCTAAATACAAGATAAGATAAAACACCATCCCACATACTTATTATGTGTGAAGTACTCTTACACATATTTTCCTTTACATGGAATGTTACCATGCCATACTTTTCCAATTCTATTGATCCAATTAACATGTTTCTCAAATCAATCCATTTTCATCATATATTATTTGTAATCCACCACACTATATAATTCAAAATTTTCTCCCTTATTACACACTTAACCCTACAACCCTTCCTAAAAATAACTATACATCTAACATAGGAATCCTAAAAGATTCCTTGCTCAACTCCCTTTAATGGATTTAAAATTTTTATATTTATTTTTGGTATAGGGATAAATAGTGTACACATAAACAATTAAAATTATTTTCTAGGCTAGATGTATGATAAATTAATCTAAATAGTAATTACATCTAGCTAATGCATTGAAAACAATGACAAATAGAATAAATAATTCATCAATAAAAGTAGTAGTTATTAAATGAAAAATAATGTTATAATTGGACACACATGGTTACTATATTAAATTTTTATATTGGATCCAATCTATGTATTTGTAGACACCTCATTTATTCCACCTTGGTATCATCACTATTCACCAATCTAATATTTGAACTATCATATGTATTAATCCTTAATTTCTTTACTAATCCCAAATCATTAATATGATTATCATTTTTAACCCAATATTGAGATCATATCCTTACTCACATTATTTCACCAAACCATAACCCTAATTTTTTTCGATACATACTTGATCAAGCCATCACTATTCTACATCACCAAAAATAAATAAATTGATTAATCTAATTGCACATTTGGACCTTGCCAATCCCACTAAAATACAAATATGGATTAAATAAATAATTAATCACATTAGTTAATTAATTAATCTTAATCAAAAAATACATATAATGATAATTACCAAATTATCTAAAATCAATAAATATAAAAATCATCAAGTCATTCCAAATTCATAAATCAATCACCCAAAATCTAAGGAAATCAACATATTCTAAGGCAAGGGACAAAAAGTGAAATCAAGCCACTCCTCATTAAACAAACTTATTTACACATCCAAACCCTAAAATTTATTCCTTAATTCCTCTCATTGAATTAGGAAGTTGACTTATCCTCAACCCTTGATGTTGGATCATGATCAATGGTTCACATTCATCTTGAAAATCTATAAATTGAACCTCTCACCCTCACTTCATCAAGCTCAATTATCTTAGATAATATATAAATCATTGAGAATAAAACCATAAATACATTATAATGTTTATAAAAATGAAAATTTCAATTGACAAGTTGCTATGATAAAAATTATAACACTCTTTCTTGATAAAAATTATCTTATGTATACACTTGGCATGTCCAATGGGACCCACAATCCAAAAATATTTTATCTCATTCTTTATTATTAGGGGATGTTTCCATAGTTTAATTTGAAGTCAATTAGATTAAAATTGAGTCAAAATTACTTTTTTTGTTCAAAATTATGTTCCCAAACCTATGATATCTCCAATCTAAGAAGTGATGTTTCTATCATCAATTATGACGTCTATGTGTCTCGAATCAATGTCTATGTCTCTAGTTTATCTATAATATTATATGGATTATCTACATAGATATCATGTTTTATATGTTTATCATAATTTATATGTCCTACTAAATGATGTTTTAATGCATCTATTTTGTGTCTATGTGTAGGATTGCCATATGTTTTTTGTATAATACCTATGCATATGTCATATCATCTATATTTATTATAGAATTTATGTCTTTATAAACAATGCTTGTGTGTCTATAATTATAATGTGTACCTGATTTATATGTATTTTTGGTGTATAGTCTACCTAGATGTCATTCCATATAAAATTTTTATAGTGTCTTTGTTTATCATATGTGACATGCTAAATAGAGTCTACATGTTGTATAGGCTAACAACATTTTCTTGCATGATTTTATACATTTTTTTTGTTTGTTAAGTTTGAAAAGTATGTGTATGAATAAGGGGAGTACATATAATTATTAACCCAATCAATAGGAACCTTTGATAACCATTAGAAATTAAAATTCCTTCATATTTATGATCTCACATTAACTACGATCAAACAAACCCTATGTTAGGGTTTCAACTACAAAATATGCAATAAATTTTAAACGGAACAAATAAATCCTTTGAATATATATATATATATATATATATATATATATATATATATAGATATGCAGTTGAGAACATTTTATAAGTAATAAAAGTTATTTTAGAACTTAGATATGACTAGGAGATAGATATTGAAGTTTTAAGGTTTGCAAACATATAAACAGGACTAAAATAGGTGTTTGATGATAGTTTTAAATTTTTTTTATAAATAAAACCTATAGAAGAGGATAAAACCTATTTATTATTAGCATGTTACTATCATTGATGTCAAAAGGGTGCATCTTGTGAAGGTGCATGGTGAAGAATCTTTGAGGTATGATCTTATGTGTTTGATGTGATAAGGAAGCCATGTGATAAGATGCATATAAAGGTAAGAGAGAATTTTAAGGAAAATATTTTCTCTTTTATTGGTCGATGTCAAGGTTCAGGTTAGCTTGAAGTTGTCAGTGTTATCATAAAGAGGTGCGATGGTCAAGTGAGAATTTAATCATGGTTATGAGGCTCTATGTCTGCATGATTTCATGAGAGAATGTTGATAAAAAAGAAGTTTTTATAATTGTGTGAAATTATTATCTAAAGAGTGTTCTTATTTAATATCATTGAGTTAAGCATGTTTTGTATTAGTTCTTGAGTATAAGGTGTCTTGAGAAGTCTAGTCTAGATCCTGTGAGAAGGTTGCATAGTGAATTTTGGTGAAGTAAGAATAATATTGTGAGAGGTTTTTTTATATTTTTATGATCATATAAGTATAGTTTATATAATTTTATAATTATTTTAAGGTTAATTGTCAAGTTTAAAGTGCTTAAGAAGCCTAGTCATAACATAAGTCATGGAATGTAAAGTCATTGTGAGAAGGTATGATCTTGGAGGATTGGTGAGATGAGTGCACATAGGCATGAATGGGTGTATGAGGTTATTTAATATGCCTATGAGGTATTTTATAACTCATAAGAGTCTTAAGGTGAGCCTATAGGGGTAAGACCTTCATATCAAGTCTATGCCTAAACCACTGTTAGACGTTGATTAGCCTAATGAGGTATCATGATCTATTTTCAAGGCATATAAATAATGCATGGTAGTGTTTAATCATGAGACATGTTGTTTGAGTATGTGAGTGATATGTATAACACATGGAAAGAGGCATGAAGGTCATTTTTAAGGCCTACTATGGTTTAGAGATTAAGGTCTAGAGAGCAAAGAGAGAGTGTGGGTTAATAAGGGGTAATGATTAAATTTTAAGGTTTTTAAGCTCATATAATAAATTTTAGAGGTAAGGTATGTTTTTAAAGTTTTTTCATGTAGTTTGAGGTCATAGTTTGAAGGAAAAGTCATGAAAAGTGGTTTTTATGTCTCTCAACTGCTCAAAATGAAGGGTTCATAACCCAAGAAGGATTTTATTGTGATCATTAGCTCATCAAACCTTGCATGGGAACACAATATATTAATGGTGTATGGGGAAGGGTCCTAGATAAACATTATAGGAATTTGTTTGTTAATTTAGAGTCTATGTTTTATGAATGATTGTTAAGAATGGAAATAGGTTTAAACCCTCTTAGAACCCCAATAAGGACCCACTATTAAAGACATTGATCAAAAGTGCCTAGAATGGATTGGTATGCTTAGGTAAGCCATTAGATATTATAGTGGACTCTCCTAGATACCTCTAAGTGGTATTGGTTAGAGAGAGGAGAGATAAAATGTTGAGTTAGAAGCTTATTTCTTAAGAAGTTATTGTATAAGTCAAAAGTTGATTAGACATAGTAATAAAATGGATAGAGAAAGAAGGTAGAGACTCATGCTTTATTTCCATGAAGGTTTATGGATAGGTTCTATGATATGATCCACACTTATAATAATTGGAAATAATAAAGAATATAATTCAAATCAACATAACATAATACATATTGGTAGACCAAGATTTCCAAATATTTAATATATGTAGAAATAGAATACCCATAAGGTAGGGTAACACTATACAATACTCTTTTAATAAGCAATAACTCCAAAATGTCTCTTTGAGGGGACAACCTCCAATATCCTCTTAAAATAGAATATTAAATGCTTACTTTCCTCATTTATGATGATAATAATTTCCTTTATATATACCTATATCTAACTAATAATGGATGGGTAACCTCCTTATCCCAACATAGGCAGACCATTACCCAATGCATTAATTACACAAGTTACTCCATTATCCTAATATATTCGACCCATTTAACTAAGGGGGATTTGTGACACATGTTGGCATCTCCATCAACCCATATACATTAATATATCACATCCCTAGGTACATAGCATTCCTTCCCTCCTTGACATGTTAAGTCCCTAAAATATAGGAATAAACTAAATAATGAGTCTACTTCAAATCATTTCACACTTGTCTCCAATCTATATCATCCAACCACCCATATGTGATCATAGTAGGTGATTTATTTCTATAATTATTTCCAAATTCCAATGTGATACTCTTATTCCATTCATGATCATAACTATATCACCTTGGTATCCATGAATAATTATTCCTCCTTAGATTCCATGTACCATATTATATTTCACTACTTTGATTCAATACCTAACTATAGTATTTCTAACTTGCATTCCATGCATAGCCATAGTTATTAGAACTCTAATTTCTTATATAGCCAAGGTGCCTATTTTTATGACACTCTCTCTTATGGATCCATGATTTTTCCCTCTCATGATAATGAGGGTATCTATATAACTCAATTTTTTTGATACTTTGACCTTATCAACATTTTCTTCTACCTCTTCCACCTTTTTCTTTGGTGGTTCCTTTGTATTTTGAGTAGATGAGGTGTTTTTATTTATTTTTTATTGTTTCTTCATCTATATCTTCATTTTAATATTTCACATTCTCTTCTTCACATGCTTTAATTGCATCTTCATGATCTACCTTGATTGTTCTTTGTGCCTTTCCAACTATGATATCCTATAAAGTGACCTTATTTTTTATACACCAAAACT
This sequence comes from Torreya grandis, assembly GCA_037957365.1. Classification (NCBI taxonomy): domain Eukaryota; kingdom Viridiplantae; phylum Streptophyta; class Pinopsida; order Cupressales; family Taxaceae; genus Torreya; species Torreya grandis. Next base: position 506,310 of record JARHVA010006645.1, on the reverse strand, counting down.
TTATGAACTTCTTCTTAACATTAATATTGAATATTCCTAAGGTCTCTAACCATGGATATACAAGAGCCATATCCATATCATCCATATCTAAAGCATAAAAATATGAATGTAAAACATATTTTTCCATAATAAGCTTCACATATTCAAACACTTTAATATTCATACCATCTACTTGAATTTACTTGATATTATTTGTTTGAACATGTAGATGCTTAGACACGTTCATGTTAATGAATTTATACTTACTAGTATCAAAATTATTTGAACCCTTAACATCCAATTCTTCGTTTTCTTCTTTGATATCCACTAACTCTCTTTATGCACCATTGGTACTCTCCTCATTATAATTATGCTTGATTTCTTCTTCTTCTTCATCACTTGAATGTTATTCCTCATTGTCATTATTTTCTTCCATTAATTTTTCTTCTTCATCGCATTCATTCTCTTCTTTATTACCATCATTATTATTTTCCTCTTCTTCATCCTCTTTTTATTTTATATTCCATCGATCTAGGAAGACATGTTCCATTTCTTCCCATGAAGAATACCTTTGTGTGAAGCTCAACTATTTAAACTAATGTTGTGCAAGCCTAGACAAAGAAAGAGACAAGTATTTTTTCCATAAAATTATTTGAGTATTATTCTCCTTAAAAAGTATCCACAATTATCTAGCATCTATGTCATCCTCCCCTGAAAATACTTACAACTTCATGATGCACAAAAAAAACTAGGGTTAATAAAATACCCCAAAATATCAATAAATTATTCAAAATTGATTTAAAAAAGTACCAAATTTTTACTATAGTTTTTCCTTGTTATAGTGTAACTTCACTAAATTTTTTATGAAACAATGCCACAGATCTTGGCCTATAGAGTGAATATATGAAAAACCATAAAATCATAATAAATCACTCAAAACAACTCAACAAATTCTGCAATTTTGTTTGTATTTCTCTTGTATATTTTTATAGCATCATGAAATATATTGAATAAAAGTTCAGTATATTTTGGCTAATATGGAAAAATTAGTACAAACCCTAAAATATATATAACTCCCTAAGAAATGATCATAAATGTTCAATTTTTTAATTATGAATTACTTAAAATATTATTAATATCCATTAAAAAAATTGTGAAAAAAATCATAATTGATTGAAACATATTGATGATTCCATAAAACTAGGGTTTCATCAGATACAAATTGCCCAAATCAATGCTCTAATACCACTTGGTATGATCCACATTTATAATAATTGGAAATAATTAAGAATATAATTTATATCAACATAAAAAAATAGATATTGGTGAAAAAAATGTCTAAATATTCAATATATTTAGAAATATAATACCCTTAAGGTAGGGCAACACCATACAATACTCCTTTATGAAGGAATAACTCCATAATGTCTCTTTGAGGGGACAACCTGAAATATTATATTACAATATAATATTCAATACTTACTTTCCTCCTTTAAAATAATAATCATTTAATTTATATATACTTATATCTAGCTAACAATGGATGGGTAACCTCCTAATCCCAATGTAGGCTGACCATTACCCAATGCACTAATTCCAAAAGTTACTCCATTATCCTATTGGACCCATATAAATAAATAAGGGGGATGTGTGCCACATTTTTGTATCTCTATCAACCCATATACATTAATATATCATATCCCTAGTTACATATAATTCTAGTCCTCAAGTGTGCTAAACTGGTCATCCAAGTTAGTTAGTCACTAACATACCTAATTGTGTAAACAATGAAAATCATAAGTAGCAATGAGAATATTATTAGTAATGTGTTATCATGATATAATTATGAAACCAAGTGCATTTATATGTTTTATGGTACTTTTATTTCATATTAATTCTTCGTATAATTCTTGAAAGTCATATATAGTGGTGAAAATGATGAAGTCAAAATGGCCTGTCTGGTTCAATGAGGTCTATGTATAGTGAGGTCATAAGATTGGTCTAAAATACCAATATTTTAAATTTAAACATGTGATGTTTATATCTAATAATTTTATAATTATCTCCTAAGATCATATACTTTCATAATAAGTATTTTAAAGTTATCACACAGGTGTTGAAGGTCAGTGTCACCATGATTGTGCTTTAAGGTAAACTAACATTTCTGAGTAAGCACGTCGTAGTGATGAATTTGAAGATTTATGCCAAAAGTTAAAGTTATAATTCATGTGATGTTTTTTTTTAATTTAAATTAATTTTAATTCTTATATAAATCTTGGAAGGTAGTGTAAGAGGTTGAAAATTTAAAGTCAAAAATGGCTTGTCTAGTTCATATAAGACAGTGTGAGATAAGGTCAGAACATTGGTCTGCAAGACCAATGTTTGATATTATATCTTATGTTTTTTATGATTTATGTTGTTTTAAATATTTTATATAAATATTTTAATTTATTTATAATCATTGAAATTATCCTCTCATGTGTTGGATGTCAAGTAATTTCGTGATGAGCTTTTGACAGTCCTAGAAGTTCTAAGTGAGCATACTGAAGAGATGAGTTTAAACCTTTTTCCTTAATTTTAAGTCTTTAAATCATATGTTTATGAACCTAATTTCATGTATAATATGTCTATGCACTTTTTTATCATTTTTAGTGTATTGAGTTTTATATTTAGTATTGAAAGATAATTTTTTGATGTACATAGGCCTAATAAGATTGAGTACTAATGAGTGGTTTCAAGAAGTGATTTGTTGTAAAATGTCTTATTGAGATTATAATACATAAATGAGGTTATATTTTATTTTTATATGATATTTTCCTACCAATTTTGGAGTTTTAAAATGTTTCAAGGAAGGCAAAGTGTAATGTGTCCTAAAGTAGACCTAATGGAATTAGGTCTCAATAAGACCTAAAAGTAAAATGAGGCATAATTGAGTTATCTCAGACCTAAATGGACTCAAATATCATTTTATTAATGTTTATGAGATATCATAAGACCTATTACATGTCTAACCTAATAGGTTAAAGGTGAGTATCTTATTAAGTGGAATTGAATGATTTTGAAGACATTGATTCAATCCCCCCTCTTAGTGATTGTGATTCCAATAATTGGTATCAAATCCTAGTACTTTGAAGTAGGTATAACATCATAAAGGAGATCATATAATAAATTATGGATAGTAGTTAATTTAAAATAGGTTTCTCTACTATCATATCTCTATTATTTAATGGGACCAATTATGCATTTAGAAGCATCAAAATGAGGATATATATAATTTCAATGGGTCATGACATATGGAAGCCAATTGTGGATGATACACTCCACCTCTTAAACCACTAATTGATGCAGTGGTCAAGAAAAAAAGTGAGATAAATTTAAAGGAAATGAATGCCATTCTATGTGTCATATCTGAGGTAGAGTTTGTGAAGGTGATGTACTATGAGTTAGCCAAGGTGATATGGGACAAGTTCAAGACTATCTATGAAGGAGACACCAAGGTGAAGATGGATAAATTATATACTCAAAAAATTAAATTTGAAATTCTAAGTATCAAGGAAGATGAAAGAATTAAATCTTACGTGGTAAAGGTTGATTAATTGTTTAACTTCGTTAGAGGATTAGGAAAATAAGTGAGAGTCTATAGTTTTTCAAAAGGTATAAAGATCACTAACTTCTAAGTTTGATTCTAAGGTATTTTCAATAAAAGAGATGAAATATTTGGACAAGTTGGAGATGGATGGGATTCATGACATCTTGAATACCGATGAGATGATAAAAAATGAAGAAAGACCTAAAAAAGAAGAAACATTAAAAGATGATAATAAGTGAAAAGCCAAGAAGTTCAAGGATGAGGTATGTTTAGATGTTGATAATGATGAATGGATAGCCATGTTTACTAGGAAATTAAGGTTTGGATCTAGTAATTATAAGTGTAAGTTTCCTTTCAAATGTTTCAACTATGGAAATATTGGTCACTTTGCATCTAAGTGTCCTAACAAGGATAAGACTGAGCATGATGAAGAATATAATGAAAATCATGATGATAAGAAGGTATATAAGCCTAAAAAATTCAAGAAAGATTTTAGGACATATGAAGGCAAGAAAGGGTCATTTAATAATAAGATAAGCTTCTATACCAAATAAGATAATAACTCATATAATGTAAGTGACATAAGTACATCTAATAATGATGACAATAGTAATGAGCATTACAAAAATGACACCTTATTTATGACTATAGAAATAGATAATGATGGTTTCTCAAAAGGGTAAAACCTTATGGATGATGAAGAGGCTGAAGAGCACCTTGAGGTAAAATTTGTGAGTGTTTTAGAGTAGTTAAAGTTCCAAAGAAGGAATAATCATAAATTTAGTCAAGGACTATGAAGAACATATTGGTTTATATAAGGAGAAACTAAATAACACATCCAAGGATTATGATGAGATCATCAATTATATTGAAGCATAGATGGAGATAATCACTTCAAGCCTAAAGTCTAAAGAGGAAAAATGCACCAAGTATAGAACTAAAATGGAATCCTTGAAATCTAAATTGGATAAAAAATCTATCAAGTTGAAGACCATTATGAAATTTAAAAATATTATTGATGCTCTAAATAATATATTGAGTAGTCAAAAGTTTGCAAGTGATAAAATAGGTTTTCGTTTCAAATAAGATAAAAAATAGGAAGCTCAAGTAAAGGAGAAGGATAATAAAGACAATAAGGTCAACATGAAGAGACCAATTAGACAACAAAATGCTATTATGTATGATAATTTATTCAATGGTTATTATTTTTCATGTAAATAGTTTGGTCATAGAGCGAGAGTGTATAAGACCTTATAAAAATAAATATGCATGGGATTATGAAAGGAATCATCAATCAAGAGGTATGAATAAGGTTGTTTTCTACAGTTGTCATAATGTGGGACACATAAAAATATTCTATCCTAATAGAGTTATAAGGTCTTCAAGTCAAAATAAGAGGTTTAAAGCCCCTAGAGTGAAAGAGAGAAGGAAAATGAATGTGTGAAAACCAAAGATAGTAAAGGTGAGTCATGATCAATTTACAAGCTCAAATGGACTATTTTATATAATAAAAAATAGTTCATATGTGAAATCAAGTTAGGAATGCCTATTATTAACTCATATTTTTTATCAAATAGTTGATAAAGAGGTAAAATCTAAAGTGCCAATCAAGACTAAAAGGATCCTAAAGCATATTCAGTCTTGTATGAGAGCATGGATATTTAGAAATCTCCTGAGTTTGTGTTGTTTTAATATCATATGAAAAAAATGACTCCATTAGGATTTATAGTGACACTATTAAGTTAATATAATCATGGTGGATGCTTGATTTAAGGGATAAATATTTAGGTTATTCATAAGCTCCAAGTATAATTGTTGATAAGCATAGAAGAGTTGGGAAGATAAAAGGAGTTACTATTTATTTTGTTGATATCAAGAGTTTGGTAGCTTGGTATGTAATCTTGAGTTTCAAAGTTCATTTTAATAAAATACTTTGTCTAAGGGGGAACTTGGTAGCTCTAAGTTCTTTTATAATTTCTAAGAGTAGTTTCCAAAGAGGGAGAATGAGTGGTTCCAGAAGTTGTAGTGTGTATTACCCTTTACCATTAATGTCAAAGGGGGAAAAAGTTTAAGAAGGGAGATCAACCAGATTGGGGGAGATGAGAGTGATTATATTTAATAATGTTTTACCATCAATGAAAATGGGGGATTTTTTTGGAAAGTTACTATCATTGATGCCAAAAGGGTGCATCTTTTGAAGGTGCATGATGAGTGGTCTTTGAGGTATGAACTTGTGTGATTGATGTGACAAGGAAGCCATGTGATAAGATGCATTTGAAGGCAAGAGATAATTTTAAGGAAACTAATGTCTCTTATATTAGTTAATGTCAAGGATTAGGTTAGCTTAAAGTTTTTAGTGTTGTCACAAAATGGTATGATGGTTAAGTGAGCATTGAAGCATGGTTATGAGGCTTTAGGTCTACATGAGGTCATGAGAGAATGTTGATTAGAAAGATTTTTTTTAAGTGGTGTGAAAGTGATATTTGAAGAGTTTTATTATTTTATATCATTTTGGTAATCATGTTTTTTACTAGTTCTTGAGTACAAGGTGTGTCCAGAAGTCTACTCTAGAACCTGTGAGAAGGTGTGCATAGTTAAGTTTGGTGAAGTAAGTAAGAAAAAACCTGTGATAGATTTTAAGGAATTATTCGATCATATAATCATAGTGTAGATACTTTCATAATTATTTTAAGGTTAATTCTCAAGTTTCAAGTGATTAAGAAGCATACTCATGGAACTAGTCATGGCATGTAAAGTCTATGTGAGAAGGTATGAGCTTAATGGCTTGGGGAGATGAGTGCACATAGGCATGAAGATTTATGATTTTTATTGAAAATTCATTTGAGTCATTTGATAACTCATAAAACTCTCAAGGTGAACCTAGAGGGGTAAGACCTTTAGACCAAGTTTGAGCCTAGACTACTCCTAAACCCTGTTAAGCCTAGTGAGGTATCATGATCTATTTTAAAGGCATATTAAGGATGTATGTTAGTTTTTAAGCATGAGATAGGTTTCTTAAGTATGTTATTGATATGGAGATAACATTGAAGGAGGCATGAGGGTCATTTTAAAGGCCTAATATGGTTTGTAGATCAAGGTCTAGAGAGCAAAGAGAGAGAGAGAGTGGCCTAATGAGGGATCATGATCAGATTTCAAGTTGTCTGAGATCATATAAGAATTATTAGAGGTGAGTTATGTTATTTAAAGTTTTTTCACTTAGTTTTAGGTCATAATTTGAAGGACAAGGAATGAAAAGTGGTTTTTAGGTCTCTAGATTGTCTAAAATGAAGGGTTCTCAACTTGAAAAGGACTTTATTGTGCTCATTAGATCATCAAACATTTGTATGGGAAAATAATATATTCATGGTAGATGGGTAAGGTTCTTAGATAAGATATTCTAGGCATTTGTTTTTGGATTGAGGGACTATTATTTATGAATGATTGTTAAGAATGAAAACATGTTTAAACCTTCTTAAAATCCTAATAAGGACTCGATGTTGATAATGTTGATCAAAATTGCATAGACTAGACTGGTATGATTATTAATCCATTGGATCCTATATTGGAATCTCCCAAATACCTCCAAGTGGTATTGGTTATAGAGAGGAGAGAGATACTATTGAATTATAGGCTTGTTTATGAAGAAGTTGCTATAGAAGTCAAAAGTTACATTGGACATGATAAGAAAATGGATGGAGAAATAAGGAATAGACTCATGATTTAAGTCCATGATTTTTTATATATAGGCTATAGTTTTCAATTTTTCTAAATCAATCATTCAAGTAGTCATTTTTTAATAGACCTAATGGTGTAAATAATGAAAAACCAAATAAATAGTGAGAAAATCATTAAGAATGTGTTATCATGATAGAATGATGAAACCAAGTACATGAAGATTTTTTTTTGGAATGTTATTACTTATTAATTCTTGGTGTAAATATTTAAAGTTAGGTACAGTGGTGAAAATGATGAATCCAAAATGGCTTGTCTGGCTCAGTGAGGTTCATGTATAGTGAGGTCATAAGATTGGTCTACAAGACCAATATTTGCCATTTTACCATATTATATTTATATATAATAATGGTATAATAATATCATATATCATATAATTGTATAATAATTATTTTAAATTGGTCACATAGGTGTTTAAGGTTAATGTCATCATGACGTAAACTGGTAGTTCTAGGTAGGCAAGTTAGAGTGATGAGTATGAAGCTCTATTCCTTGAGTTGAAGTATATAATACTTATAGTTTTATTTTATATGAATTTAAATTACTATTAATTATTTTGTATATCTTGGAATTTATTGTAATATATTTAAAATTTGAAGTCAAAATGGCTTGTCTAGTTCATGTAAGACTATGTGAGATAATGTTAGAAGATGGGTCTACAAGACCAATGTTTAATATTATATATTATGTTTTTTATTATTTATTTTGTTTTAGATTATGGTAAAAGTAGGTTTTGAAGGGACCTCGAAACCCTTTACAACAAAAAAGATAAATCTTAAAGCCCAAAGAAGTTCAAAAAACACCAAAACAGGTACAAACCAACCAGGTTAAACAAGAACCTGAAAACAGTAGAAAAGACCAGATGTATCCACTGACACTACACTGAACAGACCATCAATAGACAGGAACCGCATCCTACAACCTTCAAAAAATATTAAATTACCTTTTAAACGAATGAAGATTCATATCTAGAGGGGGGACCAAAGGCTTAGACTTCTTCCTCTTCACAGCAGTCCATCCATCCTCTACCTTAGCTGCCTCTGTCATCCATACCTCAGAAGACAGTGATCCATTAAGCCCATGGGATACAGATGACTCAGCAATATCCTTAAGAACACCAACCAAATTTTGGCTACTAGGTGGATCCTCCAAAATAGGGGGAGAAACCAAAGCCTCCACAACAACTGGCTTTGAAAGATCATTAATCCCAGTCTCCACAGGACCATCTATGGAATCTTTCACCGATGACTCCTCCTCAATCATCGGCTCAGAATGAATGTGATCTTCATTCTTAGAATCAGCCAGATCTTCCATAGGTTGTTTAGCTATATAATTTTCAGAGGAAGCATCGGCCCACCAAGAAGGTGGTCTTCTGGACTTTGAAAACCCAGCCAAACAACGAGCAACCAAATGACCCGTCTGGTGACATCTTCTGCACCGAAAAGGTACACCCTCAAAATCCAACATTTGTGTCCAAGTTCCTCTTGGGGAGTCCAGGCAAATTGCCTCTGGTAGGCCCTTTGAAACATCCATCTCAACCATAAAGCGAGCACAGGTCGAATGGTAACCAGCCGAAGTATTTTTATCCACAAACAAAAAGTCTCCTATAGCATTCCCAATGGTTTCAAAAACTGATTTGTGCCAAAGATGTATCAGTAAATTTGGGAGTTGAACCCAGATCGGAAACTTTTTAAAGGTTTTTGTAAGTGGATTAAAATCCTTATGCCACCATTTGGCCATGAGAGGATATTTACCCTGCCATAAAAAATCACTGTTGCTCAAGATTATCCTTCTGTCCTTAGGGATTTGGAAGACAACAATAAAGAATCCTTTTATGCAGGGGAAGATTTCAACATTGTCTTCAGTAAGTGGCAACCAATTCTTGGATATCCATCCATGTAGATCAACCAGAGAGGGACAAAAACCTCGAAAATGAAAAATAACAGCTTGAGAGGAAAAAATTTCTACCCTTTCAAAGATTTTGTCTACTATTTCTAGATCTAGATTTACCTTAGTGGGTTTTAGAGCACTTACTGGAAGTGCATGGGATGGCCCAGGTAATGCATGAGGCACAGCTTCATGTAGATTTGCTTTGAATGCAGCCACATCTGTGAAAGATCTTCCCCCTGCTTCAAACCCTGATCCAGTAGCATTGGCAAAACGCCCAGCCAGAAACTTTCCTCCACCCGCAGGAGTAGTCTCTTTAGGGTCATTCAGATCCCTCCCCTTGCATGCTAATTTAGAAGCCGTAGCTACTTTAGAAGCCGTAGCCGCTTCGACCACCAGACAGTCATTCCCCGATTTCAAATTTTCTGGCAGTGCGCGCATTGGAGACGGCATTGCTTCGAGATTGCGCATTGTTATCTCATTATTATTATTTATTTTGTTTTAAATATGTTAAAAAATATTTTAAATGTATTGATAATCATTTAAAGTGTTCTTATAGGTGTTGTATGTTAGATAGTTTCATGACTGGCTTTTGACAGTCCTAACAGTTCTGAGTGAGCATACTAAAGAGATGAGTTTAAGCCTTTTTACCTTGAACTATTTTAAGAATATGGTGATGACACTAAGGTAATGAATACTTTTTATATACAATTTTTTGATCATATTTGAGTGTCTTAAGTGATTTTTATCTTTATTATTGAAAGGCAAATTTTTGGTGTACACAAGCCTAATAGGACTAAGTACTAGTGAGGGGTTTCAAAAAATGATTTATTGTAAAATGTCTTATTGATATTAAAGGGAATAAGTGAGCGTATATTATATTTTTATATTATATGTTCCTAATGAGTGTGGAGTTTCAAAATGTTTTAATGAAGGCAACGTGTAACATGTCCTAAAGTAGACCTAAGGGAATTAGGTCTCCATGAGACCTAAAAGTAGAATGAAGCCTAATTGAGTTATGTCAAACACAAATGGACTCAAATATAGTTTTATTAATTTTTATTAGATATAATAAGACATATTCCATGGGCAACCTAAGAGGTTAAAGGTGAGCATCTAATTAAGTGGAACTAAATGATTGTTTGAAAAAAATTAACTCACCCCCCTCTCAGTGATTGTGCTTCCAACATATATTGTCTTTTATAACTTATATTTAATATTTAATACCTTTTTGATTATTCCCAAGGTCTGAGTTATGAATTAAAGTCCCTTAAAAGATTATATTAGGCTTAGATAAATATTGTAAACTTAATCTTAGGATCATATCAAGCATAAAAGAGACATATATGTATTCTCTTGCACCATATTGTTATCAGAGATTAGTATTTTTTAATTAAATGTATAATGTATCTTATTAAAGGTATTAATAAAAAATTTGAAACATAATCTAGGGAATATGGTAGCTAGAGAAAGGGTAGAGTGGGTCAGAGGAGGTAACCTACTACAATAATGGTACTAAAAGAAATGATAAATATTCAAGATCATTTGAAAGACATAGATCTTGTTCAAATAAAGGGAATTGATATAGGGGTTTTCAATGACAGATAAGAGGAAATTCCTCAAGAATAAGTGGTAGAACAAGAAGAAGGAGGAAAAAAGGTATAAGAGAGATTTATTAGAGAAATCATGAGAGTTAGATCCAAACCCAAATTAGAAGTACCTATATATGAAGATACCTTAAATATAGAGGATTTTTTTGACTTTATCAATTCCATGGATAATTATTTTGAATATGAAATAATAGAGGATGAAAATAAAGTGAAGTTTGATAGTAAAATATTGAAAGGTTATGCATCTCTCTGGTGGGATGGATTTCAAGACGAGAGGATAAGGAAAAGAAAATCAAAGATCAAGAGATGGGAAAAAATGGTGGACAAATTGAAAGGAAAATTAATTCCCAAGGATTATCAAACAAATTTTTTTAAGAATATTCAAAACCTAAGTCAAAAATAAATGAGTGTAAAAGACCACACAAAGGAGTTACACAAACTAACCATTAGGGTAGGAAATATAGAAATAGATGTTGAAAAGGTGGATAAATACTTCAATGGATTGAATTTCAACATCCTAGATTAAATAAATATTTTATCACCAATATCAATAGAGGAGGTATATTAATTTTAACTTAAATTAGAGGAAAAATTATCTAGGAAGTAGAATCAACAGTCAAGGGGTAGAGGCAAAAAAATTAGAGGTAGAGTACAACATGATGGAAGGAGTCAAATGTAGATCCATAATTAAGAAGATAGAAGTTAAAAAAGTCAAATTCAATATACAAGAGGTGGTTACTAATTTAGACATATGATACCTTATACAAGAGGTAGAGGAAGAGGATTTATAGTTAGGTGTTTCAAATGTAACAAATATGGACATAGATCTTATAGTGCCTAAATAATACTTTAAAAAGTCAAGGTAGTTCTCAAATTTTCCAACCTGATGAGGAAAGTGTGTGATCACATTCTCATGAGGATACATCAAAATTTGGATATTATTCACTTATTAATATGGTATTCCTTAATCCAGACAAAGAGATTAAGGATCTTAAACAAAGGAAAACATTGGCTATAACCACATATATTTCCAAATTTAAGTAATGAAAAGTAAGTATAGATAATGGAGGTATTGATAATCTATTATATTCAAAAATGATTCAAAGGTTAGGCTTGAAAAGGGTAACACACCACATTCATAAAGTGTTATAGTTTCAAAAATGACACCAAGTCTTGGTAAATAAATAATTCAACGTGGAGTTTCAAATAGGTAGGTACAAGGATGAGGTGTTATGTGATGTCATTCCTATTGATGTTTCCCATGTCCTATTGGGAATACCTTATAAATTTGATAGGAAATACATACACGATGGGATAAGTAATATTTACACTTAAGAAAAATATGGAAAGAATAACTCACTCATACCATTTAAAGAGGACAATGTAGAAGTATAAGATATTAATAAGTTGATACTCACAAGTGATAAATAGTTATTACATCAAATCAAAAAATAAAAGGTAAGTTATGCATTAGTTGGCAAGCCTAGAATAGTTGTTATAACCACAAAACTAACTAATCTACCTATAAAGATACAAAATTTTCTCCATGAATTTGTTGACATATTTGTGGATGGTTTTCCTACTAAACTAACTCTAATGAGAAGCATTAGGAACCATATAGAACTCATTCCATGAGCCAATCTACCAAACAAGGTAACTTATAGGATGACACCAAAAGAGAATGAGGAGATAAAGAAATAAGTGAAAGAGTTTTTAGACAAAGGCCCAATCATGGAAATATTAAGAATTTGTGTTTTTCCAATAGTTATAACCCTTAAGAAGGATGGAGGATGGATAAGGTGTATTGATTCAAGATCTATAATAAATATTACAATCAAGTATATATTTCCTTTTCCTAAAATAATGATCTAATGGATTGTTTAAGTGGTAAAAGGTATTTATCTAAGATAGACTTGAAAATTGGGTATCATAAAATTAGGATCAGAGAGGAAGATGAATGGAAGATATATATTAAGACTAATGATGGACTATATGAATGACTTGTAATTCCATTTGGGCTAACTAATTCTCCAAGCACCTTCATAAGGCTCATGAATGAGGTGTTTAAGGATTTCACAATTAAATTTGTCATTTTTTACCTATATGACATTATAATTTAAATTTAATAAAAGGAAAACCATCTTAAATACCTTATAATGGACTTGTATAAGTTGCAAGAAGATAAGCTGATAATCAATCTCAAGAAGTGCATTTTCATGAAGATAGGATTGGTATAATTAGGATATTTCATTTCCAAATAAGGATTGAAGATGGATAATAAGAAGGTAAAAGACATAATTGAATGACCTACTCTGAGTGTATTTTAGGTAAAAAAATTTCATGGCTTGGCTAGATTTTATAAAAAGTTTATAAGGAATATTAGTGGTATTTGTACTCCAACAGTGGAAACTATCAAAGGAAACAAAAATGAATTTCAATAGATCAACTTAGTTAAGATAATTTTTCAATTATTAAATAAAAATATCATATATCATCCTATATTATCTTTGTCCAATTTTAGTAAACTTTTCCAAGTTTAGTGTGGTGCTAGTGGGACTGCCATAGGAACTATTTTGAGACAAGAAGGAAAATAAATTATCTAATTTAATGAGAAATCAGGCAAAAAATAAATACTTAGAATATGACCAAGATTTTTATTCCATTTTCCAAGCCATAGATAAATGGATACACTACTTGTTACCCAAAGAGTTTATACTATATCTAAACAATCATGCCTTATAGTTAATTAGTAGTCAAACTAAAATAAATCAAAGGCATATGAAATGGATTGAATTTTTAAAAAGTTTTTATTTTTTTATCAAACATAAAAGTGGGAAATATAACAAATTTATATATTCATTAAGTATAAGAATTTAGATTATGCAGGAGTCTCAATTGAATATCTTGGGATTATATTCATTGTAAGACCTATATAAAAAAGATACTAATTTTAAAGAGGTATATGAAGCATGTGGTAATATAGTAATTAAAGATATAATTCCATTTATTTAATATAATATAATATATAATAATTAATTTTATTTAATATAAATTAGTTATGTTTACCAAGAGGGTCAATGAGAGAGAATCTACTAAAATAATAAAAATAGTGGTAGCTTGGTAGGGCATTTTTGGAAAATAAAGTAAATTTCTCAATTGAGTGCACATTATTATTGGATTGGGATTAAATATTATGTAAATATGTTTTTATAATTATGTATAATATTCCAACATGATAATGGTAAAATTTAGAATGCAAGCGTATATCATCCATTGCCTATTTCTAGTAGGCCATGGGATTCAATGAGTATTTATTTTATACTTGGGATTCCAAAGACATAAAAATATAGTAAATAAATATTTTTTGTGGTTTATATATTTTATAAATTATCAAATTTCATAAATTTCACAAAAACAAGTAATATAACTAACCTTGCAAACCTATTTTTCAAAGAAATAGTGAGATTGTATGGGCTTCCTAGAAGTATTGTATCTCACATGGATACTAAATTTGTTGGCCATTTTTGGAGGAAAATTTAGAATAATTTTGGAAATATTTAAGCTTTATATCATCTTAAAATATTCAAAATGATGATCAAAATGAAGTGGTCAATATGAGTGTTAGAAACATACTCAGGAGTTTCGTAAGTAACCATCCAAAATAATAGGATCAAGTAGTACCTCAAGCATAATTTACATTAAATAATTATCCAAATAGAATTATAGGTTATATAAAATAAAAAATTATGTATGTAATCTATGAAAGAGTATTTTATGAGATAAGAAACTTGGGCAAGTAGAAAAAATGAAGTGTAGAAGGGGAGGATTTTGTTATAGCTATGCAAGAGTTGCATGAACAGGTCAAATAATAGCTAGAATTGAGTACAAGTAAGTATAAGATAAGTGTTGATATGAGAATAAAATAATTTAATTTTTAGGTTGATGATATATTACTTGTACATCTCTATAAATAAATATTACCTAAGGGGTGATATAACAAGTTGATGATGAATAAAACTGAGCCTTGTAAGGTCTTAAGAAAATTATCTAATAATGAATATGAGTTGGATATCCAATTTGACATTGGTATCTCACCCATTTATAATGTAATATACCTTTATCCTTTAAAAGGATAGGAAAACTTATAGAATGCACCTAAAGATATATAATCATACCATCAAATAAGATCATCAACTACCAAAGACACAACTAGATCAAATTAAATCCATTATAGATAATAAGGTGGTGAATAAGAACATATGAAAGGAGTAATTTCATTATTTTATCAAGTGGAAAAACCATCCACTTGAGGATGAAACATGTAAAAACTCATAAGCAGTTGTTCATAAATAATTATTTTATTCCATGGTAACTCAATGTAGGTGCATGTAAATATATAGTTCAATTATGTTGATTCTATTCCTTAGGTTGTCTAAGATATCTTTTTTTCAATAATAAATAATATTTAGGTTTCATTTTTCATTTTAGGGTCATTTAGAGCCATTTTTAGTTCCCACTAAAATTCAAAATTTTAAAAATTGAATTTGTTATTAAGAGTTTGGAAGGTTTTGGTATGTTTTACACGTCTTAATAATTTATTAAGGGTTTAATAGGGTATAATTATATGTTATAAATGTTTTAAAACCTTTTTCTCACTTTAAACCTATCTTTAGCTCAATTAAGGCATGTGCAACATAGTTTGATGACTAAACTAGGCATGTTTGGATGAGTATTAATGTGGTTGAGAGATATTTATTGTATATAATAATAAGAGAAAAATATTAGTCATAAATTAAAAATATGATGATTATCAAAACATATGAAAAGGTTCTAAGTAATAAAAAAATAAGAAAAAGGACAAGAGAAAGGTTGTTGATATGTGAGTGAAATTTTTACAAGCCTATCTATTAATTTTTAAAGACATGAATAAATGAAACTTTATTATGATTTAATATAAACTATTAGACTTAAGAAGCTATGAGTACATTTTATTTATCATTATTTTATCTTGTTTTATGCTTCTATGATGATTATTATTTTATATAGTTCTAAAAGCATTGTTTTAAATGACTTAGTATGATAAAAAGAAGGTTTTCTATATTTTTTTGTGTTTATTAAGTCTAAAGAGTATGTCTCTGAGTAAGGGGAGTATATATAAGTATTAAATCAATTATTATTAACCTTTTATATCCGTTATAAATTTAAATTCCTCTATATTTATCCTCTTGGGTTACCTACAATTAGATAAACCCTAGGTTAGGGTTTCACATACAAAATCTTCAATAAATTTTAAATGAACCAAAAAAATCCTTTAAATTTTTTTATATAACCAATTGAGAATAGTTTATAATTTATAAAAGTGGTTTCAAAAAATTAAATGATAAAGAAGATGTATATTGAGGTTTTAGGGTCTACAAACCTATAAATAGGCCTAAAATAGGGTTTTGATGACATTTTTCAAATTTTATTGTAAATCAAAGTTAATGAAGAGGGTAAAACCTATTAATCTTATTGTATAACATATATTGAAATATTTAAGACATTTTTAATGATTCCTAAATTTTGAGTAATAAATTGTAGTCCCCTAAACTATTAGACTAGACATAGAATAAGACTGTAAACTTAATTTTATGATTAGATTAATTATAAAAGAGACGCTATAAGTATTACCTTACACCAATGATATTTGCATAATGTATTCTATTCCCTCACACCGAATTCAACCTTGGGAATAAAATAGGACTAGATCAATTATGTAGCTTAGGAAATGATATGTATGCTCTTCCTTCACACTAAAAAGTGACTATTTAACCCTAAATTGGATTAATAAATCCAAACTTGGGAGTATATAGGATTAGGAATATATAAATGATAATACATAAGGGTGATAGTAATATCTACAGTATGCTAATTATTTTATAAAAGTAGATATAAACATACACTAAATTTATTATGCTAAGAATAGGCTAAAAATAGAAAGTACAACTAAGCTATATACATAAATGAAAAATAAGTAATATAATTAGTTTTTTATAATGTTAAAATAGTGTTGAATCTATAAAAATCTAAAATAAATATGGAAGAAGATGCTGAAAGAGTCACAAAATTCTATATTCTCTTCTAGAGATTTAGAAACTAGCAGCATCTAGGGATGGTTGTGTCGATGCTACTATTTGGGTTTGATGTAATTTTCCTATACATAAATACTTGTTGTAATAGGATACAACCACATAGATGCTTCTATTTTTTTTCCAACTTTGATCTAGTGGATTAAAATTTAGGTCATAGATTATCGCTCATAAATTTTCAAAACCCTAATTTTTCATCATGTTCACCTTGGGAAAAAATTAGTTAGTGGGAACAAGATGTTTATTTGACCCAAACCACCCTATATTAATGAATTCTACCTAAATATCCAATATTAGGAAGAGGGCCTAAAATTGATGCAGTTATTTCTTATGTGTCAGCTTGTGGAATCATGTAATTTATGCAAATTAAGTACAATAATGACCTAGCTTGTAACTTGTAAAGTCAGCCTCTTAGGATGATCCTTTAGTAATTTAGGCCTATAGTGCATTATACCTATGATTTTTATTTAAATATAAAAATCTTTATTCAATTGAATACTTGATAGAGTGCTTTTGATAAGTTGCATTGGTATATTTTCATCTTTTCTAGGTGAGAAATGATTAAGGGTGGATCTTATATTTATATCAATCTTTTCAAGAAGTAAATCAAACTAAAAAACTTAGGCCAAGCATTAGGATATGTTTCATTTGAAAAATAGATGACTTTATGGCATTGGACATTTGTGTCAACTTAGAACACTAACATCAACACTAGTGTATATCCTACATGTTAGTTTCCAACGAGAAGTAAAGTAGGTATAGGTTCAAAACTTGTAGAGATGGAATATAAATAAATTTTAAGTATTATGGGAAAGATATAAGGCTTAGGTCATCAAAATAAGATTTTTTAGACTAAGAGATAATCCAAGGGGTATAAGATAGAGAAGATGAGAGACTTATGAGAGCGGTAAGGGTCTATAACTAAGAGGAATAATCAAGGTCTAAGTTTTCCAAGTTTACATTCTTGAGGTAATATATAATTTAAAAATATCATCTACATTCCCCCACCATTCATTATAGTAATTAAATGTATAGTTTAAAGGAAAATAATGGATACTTAACTGTATATAACACACTTTATCTTTGTGTGTACCCAACTTGATTGATTTACTAGTGACTAACATGAAACCAAGAACATGTTATAGTATAATAAGTGCATATAACATGGAATTTAAATTGATTTAAATATATTAAAATTGAAATAATAAGGTTTATAAGTACACTTATGTGTTGATGTAACCACCTTGCCTATTAGTAAGTTGATTTGAAAAAGATGTATCATTTTAGAGATCTAAAATTAAGATTAGGAAAAATATAGATAAATATTTAAAGTGAAAATATCTAAGGAGATATATAGATAGATAGATAGATAAAGAGGAAGGCACATTTCCCCAACTTTAGATCAAATGTGAGTTACCTCTTGGAATTTGAGATTAACTGAACTATGAAACCCAATGATACTTATAACCTAGTAAGGATGGATGATAAAATCAAGTCCAACTTAAAAACATGGAAAGATGGAGTGATTTAATCAACTCAACCATATAAAAAAGTGAACCAACTACTATAGTACATTAGCTCAATAAAGTTTGAAAAAGTCAAATTGGGATATCAGTACATAAAATATTTTTAGAATCTAAAATTGATTTGAATTTTGTAATACCGGGCACAAATTTCATAACATATGCACCTTAGATACATCTCATGCTTAAACTATGTATTAAAATTGTACCAATGTATATGATTCTACCACAACTATGAATATGAATCATATAAATCTATGATTTTGCTAATTTAGAAACTAAGTGTGTAAAATATGATTATAAAGCATTCCCATACTATATAAGTACCAATGTGGAGAACATGTTTCCAAAACTTTCCCCTAATGTAATTTGGAGATTTTGAATAGGTGTGGATAACATGCTTCTAAAGCATACCCACATAAAATGAAAAAAATTATGAATGTGTGGAAGTAATTACCATATGACATGCCCCCACTAAATCTAAAAATTATGAATGTATGGAGGCGACACCCATATGACATGTCCCCACTAATTCTAAAAACTAGTATAAGTACCACATATTAAATGAGTGTGGAGAACATGCTTCCAAATAATTCCCCACTAAATCTTAAAATTATGCCAAGTGTTGAGAACATGCCTCTATAACATTCCCCAACTAATATTCTCCTACTTTTGGGGTGATGGAAATATATGAATTGATAGTTATCTCACCTCAAAACGATAATATAAAGGTATAATATGTGAATGTAACCATGTAGCATATAGAAGGAACATGTCTATGTAAATGTATAATTAGAGTGCATTGAATCAATGTGATCATAAGAATGCCTAATATGCATGATAATAATCATGGTAATGCCTAGATAGTAATAGTACAATATCAACAAGAAAATAATCACACACATAAGAGCACTCAAAATTAGGTTAAAAGGTAATAGTCTAAGGAAACAATAAATAAAGGGCATGTTTAAATGCCACACAATTGAAGGTACATGAATTAGTCAAATGTCCATAAAAATATTGACATATTTGAATGTCCATTTAACAAACAATGAGATCTGAAAATTTCAAAGAAAGAACACATAACCATAGGGGCAAAAAGCAAAGGATAATATTAAAATTATAGAACAAGGAATACAATAGCATTGAAAGACACTCAATAAAGTACAAAAATGAAATCATAATCTACTATCATAAACATGTCATAGTAGCCCATGAATCAAATGTGTTAAGAAAAAATGTCAAGTGTATATAAACTACCCTATGAAAGATATAATCATGGATAAAGTCATGTGTAATTACATATATAAGTTAAAAACATGATAATGTAAAGTGAATATATAATTATATAACCTAAATTTATCATGATCAAATAAGGTGGATGGACTAATGTCCTAGTGACATGATTATAGGGAAATCTTTACATCTAAAAGTTCTTGTATCACACTCAAAAGATGCATGAAACATATGTATATATATAAAATATTGATATGACATATACCAAAAACATATATGCAAATGAGATAATAAAACATGTAAATTATTAAAATATTTTGGAGTTTTTTATTCTTTTTGGTATTTTGGAATATATGAAGAGAAAATATCATCCTATGATATCATCTAAAGGATGGTCATAGGTATCTCACCAGTTAGAACCTAGTTCAAGTAATATGTGGTAGTTATAAGGTGTATATATAGGTGTAATATCTATCACTATAGCATTTATGATGCTCTATGTATTTATAATAATACTCTATGGTCATGAAGGGATAGTAGGAGTAGTATGTGTTCATGGGAACCATCTCTATATGCTCTATAGTTTATTTGAAATAAAAATTGTAGAAACATGCTTAGATGTTTTGGATGTATGAATATGGTACATAGTATAAAATATTTAAATTTAATGAAACTTTCACTTTAATGGTTATGAAGTAATCATAGTATGTAATGAAATCTAGATGGAAATAATAAAACTTGACTATAATGATCACGTGGTAACGAGATTATTGATTTCACTTCTATAACTAATTCTTAAATGTCTTTAAAAATATCCTGAGAATCTAAATGTATCTATTTAGGTACCCATATTTTTTGTGTATATTTTCCTTCTCCCATGTCTCTTTATGAATTACATGATTGACCAATGCTTTCTTGGTAGGATTAATGTGGGAGAGACCAGTCTTAAGAGAGAGTACACTAAGAAAATGACTTATACTAGTGGTGGTCTTCTATGAAGGTTGATGTACCTTGTGTTCCTCAAAAAGAGAAACATGGGATGGATTGAACTTCTTAGATAAACTTATAGGAGAAGTATTAATAGGTATAGATATGAATTTTTGATATGAAATGATTCCCTGATCAATTAACTATTCAAGCTTTTGCTATAGATTAAAAAACTCATTATATCAATGTTTGTTAATACCATGGTAAGTGAAAAAGTGTTGTCATTTTGTATTATCAAATTGGTGCAGTGGATAATATGTATTATCAGGGATTTTTATGATTCATTTATCCAAAAAAGTTCAAAATATATCATGTGTTCTATCTTAATACTAATCAAACTAAAGAGTTTGTCGTTTGGTATATGTATATGGTATAACTATGGGAGATACTCTATAAGCATGTTCCATTCATTTATTCAACACCAATATCATTTGGATTTTTTTAAATATTTTATGGGTTTTATATAATGTTTTTGAATTTTTTTATGCTATAAATGACTTTTTTATTTGTCTTGAAAACATGACTCTTATTCTGCATTATTTTCGGTGAATAGATTGAAAACTTGGTTTGGATATTTATTTGGGCACATGCATATTTGTGCACATCTAAATATAATGTCTGAAATGAAGCAAATGGATTATGAAATTCTCTTTATCTAAGTGGATAAATAATAAATCTACTAAATATAAATTATATTTCCAAAGCTAAGGGTGATAATTTAAATAATATAAAGCATCCTTAAAATAAATAATGTCATCCTATATAGATTCATTTTCTATTTGCATAAATATTTTAAAATATTCCAATGGTAATATAAATAAGGTATAATGATGAAAACATGATATATAAAAAACTTTGAGTTTTTGAAATTTAATAATGAACCATTTGTAAGAATAAAACCATGAAGAGCCCCTTAGGTTAAGCTATAATGAAAATACTTTAAGAGAATTCTTCCATTTTGGGCACAATGTTTAAAGGAATTTGTATATTATTATAAATAAATATTAGGGTCCCCTTAACTATTAAAGGATGATAAATTATGAAAAATAAAGTTTGAATTTTAAGGATGCTCAAATACATTCCTAGTAATAGGTTGTTATATTAATTTATTCTCCTCAAAAAAGGACTAACGAGAATAAATTTGTAGTTTAAAAGTGTTAAATTTATTTGCAAATATCATATCATAGTCACATAATTTTCACCAAATGTTTAACCCTAAATTAGATTAGTTAATATTAAATTCGGAGTATATAGGGTTAATAATATATAAATGACAATGCACAAGGGTGATAATCATATTTACAATAGGCCAATTGGGTGCTAAACTCAGATATAAAAATTCACTAAATTTATTATGTTGAGAATAGGTGAAATATATAAATTAAAACTAAGATATATGTGAAAATAAAAAATAATTAATATACTTTATTGCTTTTAATTCTAACATAGTGATAGATCTAGAATGTGTGAAAGGCAAGATGGAATAATATCCTAGCATAGTCACCAAATTTTGGATCTAACATTTATAGAGATCCAAACACTAGGATCAGCCTGAGATGGTTGCATCAATGTTACTATCTAGGTTTGATGCAAGTGTCATGTATGGAATACATACTAGAAAAGGATGCAACCTCTTAGATGCTTTTGAGTTTTTTCTTCACCTTCACTCTAGTGAATCTAAATTTAGGTCATGGAATATCACTCATGAATTTTCAAAACCCTAGTTATTTATCTTCATGGTCACCTTGGGGAAAATGGGTTAGTAGGAATATAGTGTCTAACTAACCTAAAATATCCCTATGATAGTGACCATTGACTACAAAATAAATAGTCTTAAGAGGGTCTTTGATTGATGTAGATATTACCTACATGTTTTATTGAATTTAAATCATGAAATATGTGAAAATAAATCATAATAGTGACCTATCTTGTAACCTATAAAATTGGGATCTTGGCCAACTCTTTTAGTACTTAAGACCTATAGATGTGTTGTACTTATGACTAGTATGGAAATAGGGAAGCTTTGTTCAATTTAATGCTTGATAGAGTGATTTTATATCAATCCATTTGGTAAATTAAATCACATTAAATCACTTAGGCTGACCATTAGGATATGTTTCATTTTATAAATAAATGAATCTAGGGAAATGGACTCTTGTGTTAGATCAAGATAGAAACATCAACACTAGTGTATATTTTAGATGTTATTATCAAGGGATCAATAAAGTAGGTACAAGATTAGAACTTTTAGAGATGGAAGATTAGTAAATTTTAAGCATTTTTGTCAATAAGAAGGCCTAGGTCATAAACAAAATACTTTTTATAATAAGATATAATCCAACGGGCACAAGATAGATTAGATGTGAGATTTGTGGGAGCAAGAAAGGTATTGAACTGAAAGTAATAAACAAGGTCTAAATTTTCCAAGTGTAAAAGTTTTAGGTGTTATATAATACATAAAAATCATTTAAAATGACCTTTGGCATCATAAATAGCATGCACCTACGTCATTTTATCTTTTAAAGGTCTTGTAACTATGATTTCATCACCTAGTGTAGAGACAAAGCTCATGCTATACCATGTTAAATAAATTATTAAGAATGTATATTTATTGGATAAGTGGTAATCTATTTTACTATTATTTTGAAGTGTGATGGTTTCATTAATTAATACCCATTCCCAAGGAAACACCCTTTACACATGGATTTGGGCCTAAATGTACCATGAGGTATATATAGGATTCCCCTACCTTGCATTTTTTATCTTATATTATGATATTATTTGACACACATGGATATTGGAACATGAAACACAACATTGCCCAAGATCACTCACTACATACATTTTATGGTACTATTGATGGGCCACTAGATATATGTAAACCTACATGACAAGTTAATATTGATTTATACCCATGTGTAAAACCAATGATAAAACTAATTTTAACTCAAACCAAATTTGAACAAGTCAAACTAATCAAAATCTAATCAATTTTTTTTTAAAATCCAAGTCAAAAAAACAAAATCAACTAATTTAATATTTAAAACCTAATCTAACCAAACTAGGTAGAAAAATCATAAATCAACTTGAACAAGCCTAGTTGATATAAATACAACCAAAATCAAGTCAAAACAAAATATATATAAATACAACTAATCAGTTTAGTTTAATTCAATCAAATTGATTTTTAATGTCAAAACCAAATATGGTTATCAAACCAATCCCAACTTTCTAATTTAAATCCATAATCCAACATCTAAATCAAATTAACATATCGAACGAATCAGCTTGACTTAGTGAAGTCACACTAACTATTATCACATATACAAATCCAAATCGAATCTAATTAAAAAATATGGCATTGACAATGACGTACCAAATAAAATGAAATAAAAATATAAAAATTGATTATCTTTTTAGTCATAAACCATTTTATTTCCATCAATAACATGTTATTAATGATGATAATTATAGTTTATTTATTCAAAGTGAATACCATGAGTAATATAATAACTTGTTAAACACTGAAAGGCAAATCCAAAATAACCAATACCTATTAAAAACCAAATATGAAATTATCCTACACCTTGTCGAGATAGGTGCATATATTCCATTTGATTATAATCTAGAGGATTTTTATCACATCCTAAGAAAGAATAAGTAAGGAAATATTAAGAAATAATAAGTTATTTCTAGCCACCAAGTAGAACAAACCAATTAAGTGTTGAGTCTACCTCTCAAAATATTAATCCTAAGTTTTATTTATATTACTCCTAGAAAAGCAAAATTTAATATAGTATATCAATCTAACCAAGATCAAAACCATGCTATCCTTAAATAAGTAAAAATCATTTATAAGTTGGTAGGCCTAGCCATCCACATCCACCAACAATATTCCAACAAAGATAAATAATCCAACCAATGATAATCAAACAATAAAGCATTAAACAATGAGAAATAATCCAACAACTAGGATTTTAACACCCTTCTCAACACAAACTAACATTCATTAACACCACCTCAAAGTATTCCATCTACTTAAAGTGACATGATATTAAAAATGATATTTAAATACTACAAGTAGGAAGCCAAAGCAATAGGTATACATTTGAATAGATTTTCCCCTCTCCATTTGAAAAAACATGTTAAAGGTCCATTATCCATCTCATTTCATATTGCATAAATTTGAAAAACATAATGGAATAGGATAACCATAGGAACATGTAAAGGAATTATTAATGGTGTGTAAAGAGGTCACCTATGGTAACATTTATCTAATTTGACTTTTACATAGAATTTTAGGTGGCTAAGCCCTAGTGTGGTTCTTACATTTACCAAAATCCTATATAATCACACTTTTTGATTTATCATAAAATTTTATGAGGCATTTCTTTTACAATGTTGAACATTAATTGACCATGATAGATATTTTCAACTCCAAGAAAGGGAATGGGGATTTTTTCTCTTCTTTCTTACAAAGATGGCAGGGTCTAGCTAGCAAGTTCCCTTACACTATGCTAGAGAAATAAATAGTCAACATATTTGTAGGAAACATAAATGAATAAATGGACTTATATTTATAGGTAAATTATGGAAAAACCTTTTATGACATCATTGAAGAAGGTGTCTAAATATAAAAGGCACTTATTGCTAAGGCCTTAATAAAGTTATTTTCCAAAGACTCAAAATCAGAATTAGACAAAAATTGAGAAGCCCAATTTTTTTTCAAAAAACAAGAAATCAGTTGGATATTGAGTGAGTGAGTCCAAAAATGTTAAAAATAATCCATTAATTATCCTTAAATTATATTCAACAAAGCATGAGTATCATTGAAGGATATTCACTCCTCTAAGATAATATTTGGAAGTTATTATCAATAAACTTATTGTAGCAAACATGATCACATATTTGTAGATAAAACATATTGGAACCAAATATTGAACTCCACAGGAGGTTTTTAAAGTCTAATATAATATTTTGGAAACATTGGAATACCTTTAGGCATGTGGGTTGCCTATAGTAGAGGTAGACCTCTAAGTTTAAGGGCTAGCTCCATGAATTGACCTTTAAGTTATTATCATCTAAACTAAATAATGTTTTTTACAAAAAGAGGTATAAATATGCATGAAATTAATATATTATAATGGGGTGATGCAAAATTAGGATATCCATAAGATCATCATATTCTTACACTAAGAGAAAAGACTTACAACACTAGCTTCTAAGTCCTAGAATACTCTAACATTAGTATTTCATTATGGAGGTCATATTCATGAAAAATTCAAGGTATGTGGACTAGAGAAAATATTTATAGACTCTAAGGACACTTAAACACTTGAAGGAAGCCAAAAAAACTAGATACACTCTATATGACCTGTTAGAATGAGAACTTCTTGCACCAAACATGAAAGGATAAAGAGAAGTAAAGATAAAAGCTTATCACTAGACCTTGCCATACATCACTTCACACACTTAGGAAATATGTTTATGAACTCAAAATAAGATTTAATGTATTATTCAAAGGTAAATTAAAACATCAAACTAGCAAGGCTTCACCATAATAGGTGTGGTATTAGCATACAAGAGCCAAAATGGCTAGTACTTATAGAATATGAGAGAGAAGAGAGAATAATGAAGCTTAAGAGTTATAAGAAAAGGTTTCAAGCTGAGAGAGAGAGTTATATATATATATATATATATATATATATATATATATTAGTGAATTATTAAATAGACCATGAAATTTATATTTGGAAAAATGTATCTCTAAGCATAAAAACTCCTCAAATCTAGCATAGGACTCTTCAACTACCTGTTTGGAAACTACCTTCATCATTGGTTTCCTTTGGGCACTCCAAGGTGTGTGTATATATATATATATATATATATATATTAGTGAATTATTAAATAGACCATGAAATTTATATTTGGACAAATGTATCTCTAAGCATAAAAACTCCTCAAATCTAGCATAGGACTCTTCAACTACCTATTTGGAACTACCTTCATCATTGGTTTCCTTTGGGCACTCGAAGGTAGAATCAGATAAATTAACACATGTTCAATATTATTGGGGGTTAAAAAAATTATTGAACATGCATTGGATGAGTCCCTAATCTTTGATATTATTCTAGACAAGTGTTCACACTACTTGAAGTCAATGTCATCCTTATTTCAATCATTCCTCACATTTGTCACCAAGATTCCCATCAGTTGTTCAATAAAATATGTATATGGGGTGGTATGAAACATATAAAAAGTCCTAATATCCAAAAATATTTTAATTATACCTTAAAAATTCTTCCAATTGGAGTTATCACCTTCTCACTTGATGATCATCTTCCATTCGCTATGCTAGTTTGGAATGCCTAAAGTTAAAGTTATTGTAGAGGTACCTATGTGATTTTTTGAATAAATAAGTGAGAATGAAGATTTATTTTATGTCCCATTTTATTCCCCAATGTTATTCCCATCTTTCAATTATCCCTTGAACTGACAAAACATCAAAATTTATCAAGAAAACTAGTTTTGTACCCTATCCATACATAAAGGGTAAAATACAATATGTTGGGAAGGATCCTAGGGAATTTGACTAAAATTAAAAATAAATTTATTGACAAAAATATCAATATTTTATTCATCTCTATCCACCTTTTTCTCATTGAGTTATAAGCAGGGATTTTAAAGGGTTTTATGTAGTTTTGACCCTTAAGGAATGTTCATACAATCCTGACATTCAGTCCTTAAACAAATTTCACTAAAATCATGTTTAGGATCCTATTAAACATATCATATATATTTAGGTCTCCATGATAAACTTTTTTACTTGTGTGAGTGTTTTAAGATAGCCTCTCAAGCCCTTCTTTGCATTTTGCATACCTTGTCATGTTTATAATCCAAGAAATGACTTATCTATGATCTCCTATGAAAAAAAAAGGATATTAATGACCTTATAACTCCCAATTAAGGTATTAAAACTAATTATACTTTTAAATTATCCCTATAAGTGGTATTAAGACCTCATTAGGTATTATGACTAGTCTAGGCCTAGTATGACTGACTATATCCCTATATGCTTAGGTCATCATTTAAGATAAATATTTATTAAAAATGTCTATCCTATGATTATTAATGCTTAAAAAAACTCCCTACATATCCTTATAGTGATTTAATACCTCCCATATCACCTTCTCATTATTTACTTACTAAAATTGTAGGGTCATGTCTCTGGGAGTTCCCTCTATCTGAGATAGAATAGAGGGAACTTCCCATATTGTCTCCATAAAAATAATGATATGAAAGGATTATTTAAGTTATGGTGATGATTTTTAAAAAAAATTAGAGTTAGATCATACCCCTAGGAGCTGAAAACATCATGAAACCCAAGCCAGACCTTTGTAGTACTGACTATGTGCAAGATTAACATATTGACTATAGGTTTTGAATTGAATCCTTCCTTGACCTATTTCCATTTAATGAGAATTATTTTATATGGTTATAATAATTTTCAAGGTGTTCTCAAACATATCTAATACTCTATTATTATACAAAATCTTCACATATCTCCAAACCTAGGCCTAGTTTGTAGATAATATACTATGTGTTGATTGTAAATGCATGTCTTCAAGCTTTCCTATAGGTGTATTCTATGTTTATACTTTTATATCATAATAAAATATATTTTAAAAGTATTTAATACAATTTTACATCCATTTATACTTGTCCAAGTCATGCCCATGTTAGGCCAACATTTAAACCACCATGTTCTAGTGCACTATCATGATATAGTTGACTGCAGGTGATCATTTTGAGGGTCAAAAGGACACCTATTGATGATTCTCACACCAAAACCTTGTATATTTATCTCATTGAATACTATGGAGACCATGTATTATTTTTATTCAATTGGGATCATTTTATTTCTAGTTATACCTCCATTATACCTCTACTGGACTATGGGGTCATTAAAAGTTAAAAACACTATTGAGAACACTGACCTTATATAGTGAAAGAATATCTAGAATGGGGGCCACCTTTACATAAAAAATTAGGACCAAAAACTTGTCTTATCATGTTATCTTACTGACCCTATGCATGG
This sequence comes from Torreya grandis, assembly GCA_037957365.1. Classification (NCBI taxonomy): domain Eukaryota; kingdom Viridiplantae; phylum Streptophyta; class Pinopsida; order Cupressales; family Taxaceae; genus Torreya; species Torreya grandis. The sequence goes on along the minus strand of JARHVA010006645.1, from coordinate 477,541 downwards.
GATAGAAGATGGAATCATTAAAATCCATATAGACTGCACGCCACCCTATTATATGTTAGCACAAAGAATTGAAAATGCCCTATTTTAGAAGAATTAAGGTAACCTATCCCTAAACTCACCTTCCCCAATTATAAACATGATTGAAGTCTATTTTCCACTCTATGGACCCACTATTGATTATTATGGCATGTCAACATCTAAATACCTTAAGGAAGGTCCAAAAAAATTTCAACATCTAAATTCTAATTGCTCTATACTATGTATGAGCCACCTGAAGGTGCATATGCAGGACACAGGGCAGTGAAGGTGAGATAATGACAATATGCATAGTGGACAGCCACATAATTTATCGTATGCCTCCCTAAAGTCTTAAAATTGACCCTTTCCATATTTAAATACTTCAAAATAGTTTCAACACTTTCATTCTAACTTGTTTAGTCTTTTGTGGGGCACATGTATGTGCATAATAAGCTATCAAACTATGTATAGAGTTTGAATTAGTTTTCATAGTCTATTATATATCATATAAATATATTATATTGATTAATCATTCTCTAAGAGTGTGTTCAACCTATTTAAACTCCTCTTTACATATCCATAACTATGTTTAGAACTTTCATTCACCTAATTGTAGGTGAATATATGTAGGAAATTGACTGTGTTGGCCTTTTTTGACTACAAATTCATTGATGTTAGCCTTTGATACAAATATTGGAAGGATATATATAAATTATGATAAAATATGCATTAAAATTACATATTACCCTTGATTGAAATTACTATAGGAAAGGAAAACCTCTACAGTTGATGAACATGCTTGCACATATCAATGAAGCTCCTACCTAACAAACTAAGATGTTTTTCTCATAAAATCACTTACACACATGTAATAAAATACATAAACCACAAGAAAATTTTTACATATATGATATAATCAATTTCATAAGTTATTTTGTGCAGACCAATGCAAATGTAATCAAAACCTACAGGGTGTGGGATAAGCATGCAATGAGAGGTAGTTAACTTATAAAAAATGGTTCATAAATCATATAAAACATATATTTTAAGTTCTTACATGAATTTTAATTATACTAAGTTTATTAATATTACATAAGAGCATTTGACCTAATTCAACTCCTATTGGCCATACCATGAGAAAACATGTTGACAAATTTTATATGCCAAGAAGAGTGATGAAGGAGCAAAATGGTTTTAGGCCAATTTTGGGAATTTGATCAAATTTGTAAGTGAACTTATGGAATATAAATAGTCATTTCAAAACCTTCCAAACTTGTCAAAACACTTTCATAGGCTGTATAACTTCCCAAATCCTCCTTTTTCAACTATTTTCTTGATTTTAACATAATACATACAAGTTTTCAGCTAGAACTAGCACATTTGATAATAATATAACATAAAGGACATTTAAAGATACTTTTAAACACTTTTATACTATAATAAAGTCTAAAACCTTTATAAATGGCTTAAATAGTGACATGAAGTGACTTATGACTAAAATTGACTATAACCAAGGTTAATAGCACATTAAATTACATGGTTTAGGACCACGACACACCATAAATTTACCTATAAGACCCTTATTTCATGTTTTTTAATATATTGGGCTGACCCATTTTTATGTGTGGTCAAAATGGTAAACATTTTTGGTGATTTCCTAGGGGTGGTATGCTTGTTATGCCAAGACCAGTAGCGTATTCCCATCCATTGGGATATGGAGTCAACTATGCACAATTTTGAAACTCAATTGCCTTTGAAACCACATTAAAATATAATTAAATAATCATAAAGCAAGACACACCAAAGGAAACATGCATGTGTTTATAATAACACTAATGGAACACACACACATAACTGAAACAAAGACACACACCTAACCTAGTATTTATAATACCTCACTCTTGAGGTGAGAAACAACTTACCATGATTTAACCAAGGTCAAGGATGGTTATATTGAATATTTTTGTTCCATGAAATAAATTTATTATGTGAGGCATGTTCATCATCAAACACTTGAATATGTAGATGGTGAAAAAATTTACCATTTTTAATCTTCTCATGGCTGTAAGTCTACCACCTTAAGCTTTCATGAATGCTTTCTCGTGCCTTCCAAGATCCTTAATTATTTATATAACTTACTTAACCTTTAGCATATTCATTTTATGTTCTTCAATTAGTATATTTGGAATAATCAATACTGTATGAACCTTACATTATTCATTGTCATGATGTATCTGATTCTTGGGAGCATCAAAATTGATTTGTTTTTATTCCATTACTCCTATAAATTATTCATGTTTAGGTTGAGCTCTTGAATATTCCTCAAGCACAAAAATGTTTACCTTGACTTCACTAGGATCATTTAGGATTGTAACTTCTTTGAAATCATCTTGATGCTCAAACTCATTCATAACATGACACTCAAATTCATGCTTAATTAAACAATAAACAACCTACTCGATTGTTTCATTAACCAACCTAACATCATATATGTAATTATTTGGAGGAGGAATAACCTTACCTAGATGTACAAATTCTTGACTTATGGTATTAAACCTTTTCCATAAGTCGTCTTCTTCATGAACATCATATTCAATGGATGCTTCATCAAGTGTAGGTAGAATTACATGGTTCTTCTCATCATAGTGATCTATCATGCTCTTTAATCTATCATCATCATAAATTGAATAAAATAATTGCCTTCAATAGCTTGTGAGAAATAATGATCAATACTTACCTCAAATTTCTCATATGCTCCCTCATGGATGATATAGGTTACAAGGCTAGTTTATTTAAAATAGGTATATGGATCATGTTCATAATAATATGTACCATAATCATCTATAAATAAATCATAAATTCCCTCAATCTTGGAAGAATCACCATCATCCATAATAGACTCTTCTTTCTCATTGGTGATACAATTAAAATTAGATCTTACTTCTACATAAGGATCAATGTGGAACCTAGAAAGTGGTTGAATTATTATGCTCACTTTTATTCCATATATTATCCTAAAGGCCAAGAATGACCAATTAGCTAAGAGGTAGCCGCCTATCCTAGTTGTGAAATCTATTGGAAGATAGACTAAAATGTGGGCAGGCAAGTCAACAACTAGAATGTCTTGAAGGATGGGGAAACTAAGACAATCATGAAATAAAAAATTCAATCCTTTGATCAATCCTAATAAATTTTTAGGTGTACCATCTAATTAAATCACTCCTTTACTATGTGGTTCATACTTTAGACCCATTTTTTTAGCTAAAACCTTAGGCATTACTGATGTGTTAGATCTACTTCAACTATGTTGCTATAAACAAGTTTATCATCCATAATGAGAGTGGGGTTTAAGGGTAGAGGTTTCTTAGATTTGGTATATGGTTACACAATGTTATTAGGGGAATTGGTAAGAGCAACATGACCATGAATATGGCTTGATGATGAAGGACTATCATGGATAGTGGATAACTATTTTTACAAGATTTCTTTTTGGCTAGACGTGTGAAGTAAATACCAAAGAGATATAGATGCCTTATCAATTTACAATGGATCCAAAATGTTTAGATAATAATTTTTTACCTTTTATTGAGTACCTAGAGTTAGGGAAGTGGTTGTAACTTTAGGAATTGATTCACTTTGAGTAGGCCGTCCAACATTCTAATTTGAAGGAGGTACATGAGTACTAAGGATTATCATGCCTCCAATCATGCCCTAATGCCTTTTAGGGGGATTAGATGAACTTGTAAGCATACCATTAGCATTCCCTAGATCCTTCCTCTTAGCTCTAGTGTTTTCTACAATAAAATTCCCTTGACTAATCACATAAGTGTTGGGGATCAACCAACAATGGATTACACTTGTGAAAGCAATAAATGCGGAAATGAATCAGATAGATAAGCAACTAGAATGATAAATAGCACAGAACAAGATATACAAGAAAACACCCTGAAAACTTGTATTAAAACTCTTTACAATAGGAATACAATTGAAGAAACTTCGTTCTTCCACACCTCTCTCAGATGCACACAAGATCTCTCACTAGATCTCTATTCCTCAAGAGCTCTCTCTCAAGTACAATCAAATCCAACAACCTGGATTGATGCAACTCAGTACAGTCCTTCAAACATTCACAATGTTCTACTCTTACAGTTCAACTCTCATACACACACAATAGCTAAGAAGATCTTTCCTACATATAGAAATAGGAAACTTGAGCATGCTCTTACAACAAACAGTTAAGCCACTTCAACAAGGGCTCTAAAAATAATATTGCTAACAATAGAGACGCGAGCTTGAGTCTACAACTCAAACTCATCATGCAAACACTCGCTTATATCCTTAGAAATTGCTTTCTAGACACACAGGTAACCGACGTCGGTTCCTACCTGTTCACCTGTGACCGTCGCTGGCCGACCCTACTGCCGACGTCGGCGCCTCTATAACTGCAACTGACTGATGTCGGTCACTCCTGACCGACGCTAGCGTCTGTGTAGACCTGAACCTATTTGTGTGCTCCTTGGTGAAGCTTTTAGCTCCACACCCTAACAATCTCCCACTTGGAGATAAACTAGCTGCACCAGTACCTGTACAGCAACATCTTCTAGCTCCTCCATCTTCAACTCAATCATGAAGACCAATAGAAGTTGAATGAAGATTCAACTTCTCCTTAGTAACCGGCTTTGTTAGCATATCAGTAGGATTCTTGTCTATATGGATCTTCTCCAGCTTCAACTCACCATCTTCCAATACCTACCGTATGAAGTGGTACCTTAGCTATATGTGCTTGGTTCTTGAGTGAAAAGCTGAGTTCTTAGCCAAATGGATTGCACTCTAACTGTCACTATACAATTTGCAACTCCCATGCTCCCTTCCAAGCTCTTCCATGAACCGTGTCATCCATATCATCTCCTTACTAACTTTTGTAGCTGCAATATACTCTGCTTCTGTAGTTGACAAGGCTACAACCTTCTGCAACTTAGATATCCAACTAACCGTCGTTCCACCTACAGTAAAAACATAACCTGTAGTGCTCCTCCTGCCATCCAAATCACCTGCCATATCTGAATCTACATAACCATGTAGAGAAGTATCTGAACCTCCATAGCACAAGTGTCTACTGCTGGTTCCTCTCAGATATCTAAGGATCCATTGAACTGCCTTCCAATGTTCCTTACCTGGATTGGCCATATACTTGCTTACTACTCCCACTGCTTGGGCAATATCCGGTCTAGTACACACCATTGCATACATCAAACTTCCTACCGCAGAAGAATATGGAACCTTACTCATGTACTCTACCTCATCATGTGAATTAGGACATTGTTCTTTACTTAACTTAAAATGTCCAGCCAAAGGTGTGCTTACCAGTTTCGCATCCTGCATATTGAACCGTTTCAACACCTTGTCCACATAATCTTCTTGAGACAGTATCAACTTGTGATTTTTCCTGTCTCTCTTAATGCTCATGCCAAGGATTTTCTTAGCTGCTCCCAAATACTTCATAGCAAACGTTTGAGCTAATTTCCTCTTAAGCTCAGAGATATCCTACATGTGAGATCCTGCAACCAGCATATCATCTACATACAACAATAGAATAATATATTTACCATTATCAAATCTCTTAAAATATACACAATAGTCAGATTGACATCTACTGTAGCCATGCTCAGTCATAAATCTGTCAAATTTCAAATACCATTGCCTAGGAGCTTGTTTGAGGCCATACAAGCTTTTCTTCAACCTGCACACTAATTTCTCCTTACCCTTGATCTCAAAACCTTCTGGCTGTTCCATGTATATTTCCTCATCCAAATCTCCATGAAGAAATGCTATCTTAACATCCAGCTGCTCAAGATGCAAATCCTCAAAAGCAACCAAAGACAATACAACCCTTATAGAAGTCATCTTAACAACAGGAGAAAAAATCTCACCAAAGTCAATACCTGGCTTTTGTGCAAATCCTTTAACAACCAATCTGGCCTTATATCTCATCTGTCCATCCTCACCTTCTTTTAACCTGTAGGTCCATCTGTTCTTCAGTGTTCTCTTACCAGCTGGCAATTCAACCAAATCCCATGTTTGGTTCTCTCTTAAGGACTCCATCTCCTCAACCATGCCACGCTCCCACTTACTCCTGGACTCCACCTGTAATGCTTCTTCAAAACTCTCTGGTTCTCCACCATCGGTTAGCAATAAATAATATAAGGAAGGAGAATATCTAATTGGAGGCTTACTTACCCTTTTAGACCTCCTGATGGGTGTCTTGGACTCATTTTCAACACGCTGTCCACCCAAATTTTTTGACAGTGACCGACCTCGGCCACCTGTAGACCTGTTACTGGCCGACGCCGGTTCTTCCTGGCCGATGTCGGTGCCTGGTCTGCCGACGTCAGTCTCTGTATGACCGACATCAATTTCTGTACTATCGACACCGGTTCCTAACCTGTCGACGTCGGTCTCTGTGTTTTCCTGTAAGTGATTATTTCTTTTTCCCGCGAGCTCATTTTGGACCATAACTTCGTCCAATTCACCATTGCTCTGCCCAGATTGATCTAGCTTCCTTATCTGATCACTGTACATCACTCTTTCATTGAAAACAACATCACGGCTCCTAATTACCTTGTTAGTTCCTAGATTCCAAAATTTGAAACCAAAATCATCTGAGCCATAGCCTATAAACGTGCACCTCATAGACTTAGCATCAAGCTTCTTTCTATTTTCCTTATCTATGTGCACAAAGGCTTCACAACCAAAAACTTTGAGATATGAGAGATCTACCTTTTTACCTATCCATGCCTCTTCTGGAATTCCACCATCCAGCGCTGTAGAGGGTCCTCTATTGATCAGGTACACTGCGGTGTCAACTACTTTTGCCCAAAACTCTAAGGGCAACCTTGCATGTAATCTCATACATCTTGCATGCTCCATGATAGTTATGTTCATCCTTTTAGCAATACCATTCTGCTGAGGTGTCCTTGGAACAGTCCTTTGCCTTCAGATTCCATGAGTGTAACAATACCAGTTAAACTTAAGACTGCAGAACTCACCGCCATTATCGGATCTCAAGCACTTTAATCTTCTGCCTGTTTCATTCTCAACCATGGCTTTCCAAATCATAAAAGTCTCAAAAACATCAGATTTCTTTTTAATATAGTAGATCCATACCTTTCTTGTGGCGTCATCTATGAATGTAACATAGCACTGTGATCCACCAATAGAGGCTACCTGAGCCAGTCCCCACACGTCTGTGTGAACAAGCTGTAACTTCTGCCTTTTCTTAGTAGACCCAATCTTGAGAAAACTAACCCTTTTCTATTTTCCAAATACACAATGCTCACAAAATTCTAGATCCATACTTTTCAAATCTGAAAGCATACCTTTAGACTTAAGAATTGACATCCCCTTCTCACTCATGTGGCCAAGCCTTGAGTGCCACAATTTAGCATCCACATCTGAAGTAGATAAAATAGAAGGAGATTTGTTAGTAACACAATTACACAAATAGAGAGTACCTTCTCTCTTACCTCTGGCCATAACAAGTGCACCCTTGGTCACCTTCCAAGAATCTGCTGTGAGAGTTACTGTACAACCCTCATCACCTAGCTTACCTGCAGAAATCAAATTTCTCTTCAAACTAGGAACATGCATCACATCTCTCAACACCCATGTGTTGCCATTCTGCATCTTTAGCTACACTTTACCTTTGCCAGTAATCTTACAAGGCTCATCATCCCCTAAGTACACTATTCCAAAATCTCCATGGACATAGTCACTAAAATATTCTCTGTTAGGGGTAGCATGGAAAGATGCACCAGAATCTAATACCCAAGATTCTATATTATTATGCAAAGAGAAAATAAGAGCATCCTGTGCAATACCTGCAACCTTTGTCTCTTCCTTTCCTTCATGCTGATTCTCCTCCTTAGGCTTTGACCAGGAATCTCTGCTTATGTGCCCCAACTTTCCACAGTTCCAGCATTGTGGCCTTCTGCCATTTCTGGATTTGGATCTACCTCTTCCCTTAGACTTAGACCTTGATCTCCTCTTGCTCTTTTCTTTTTGCCTTCCCCTGCTCTCGAGATTTAAAGCATTCCCAGATGTCTCTTCTGTGCTTTTCCTGTGAATTTCCTCATTCAAAATAACACTAACCACATCCTCTACTTTTAAAATATTCGAAGCAGAAGCAGTATTAGAAACTGCCATTACCAAGCCATGCCAGCTTTCGGGCAAAGAACATAATATTAAAAGAGCCTTTATTTCATCTTCAAATACAATATTGACAGAACTTAACTGATTAACAATACCATGGAAATCATTCAGGTGATTAGAAACAGATCCACCTTCTTGCATATGCAAATTAAATAACTGCTTCATTAAATATACCTTATTTGAAGCTGAGGGTTTTTCATACAAATTTGCTAACGTAGTCATTAACTCTACCGTAGTTTTTGCCTGTGACAAATTAGATATCACAGTGGAGGCCAGACTCAGTCTTATAGACCCCAGAGCCTTTCTGTCAAGAACTTCCCATTCTTCATCCTCCATGTCCTTGGGCTTCTTTGCTATCCCACCTAACGGTAAGTAAAGATCCTTCTGATACAGATAGTCCTCTATCTGCATTCTCCAGTGTTGATAGTTCTTGCCATTAAAATTTTCCATTCTCAACTTACTTTCTTCTGCCATTGCTTCTCCCACTCAAACAGAAATCCTTGCAGAAACCCCTATGAGCAACCTATAATCCAAACACACTACACAGATCTGAACCACCTGTTAGTGAACCTGAGCTCTGATACCACTTGTTGGGGATCAACCAATAATGGATTACACTTGTGAAAGTAATAAATGCGGAAATGAATCAGATAGATAAGCAACTAGAATGATAAATAGCACAGAACAAGATATACAAGAAAACACCCTGAAAACTTGTATTAAAACTCTTTACAATAGGAATACAATTGAAGAAACTTCGTTCTTCCACACCTCTCTCAGATGCACACAAGATCTCTCACTAGATCTCTATTCCTCAAGAGCTCTCTCTCAAGTACAATCAAATCCAACAACCTGGATTGATGCAACTCAGTACTGTCCTTCAAACATTCACAATGTTCTACTCTTACAGTTCAACTCTCATACACACACAATAGCTAAGAATATCTTTCCTACATATAGAAATAGGAAACTTGAGCATGCTCTTACAACAAACAGTTAAGCCACTTCAACAAGGGCTCTAAAAATAATATTTCTAACAATAGAGACGCGAGCTTGAGTCTACAACTCAAACTCATCATGAAAACACTCGCTTCTGTCCTCGGAAATCGCTTCCTAGACACACAGGTAACCGACGTCGGTTCCTGCCTGTTCGCCTATGACCGTCGCTAGCCGACCCTACTGCCGATGTCGGTGCCTCTGTAACTACAACTGATCGACGTCGGTCGCTCCTGACCGATGCCAGCATCTGTGTAGACCCGAACCTATTTGTGTGCTCCTTGGTGAAGCTTTTAGCTCCACACCCTAACAATAAGTATCTTAAACTAGGAAGTTGGTAAAGTTTTATCCTTGAGGTTGCCAACCTTTACTTTCTTACATTAAGACTTTATATTATGATGATAGTAGAGAAGTGAATCCTCCTTGAGAAACTAGAGATTAATATATAACTTCATTAGCATCCATGTATTGACCTTGTCATTCTTATCTTGAGATCTAATTTCTATGCACCAATACCATTGCTCTTGTGTTGGAAGTTGAAGTAGGATTGTAGGAACTGGTAGTCTTATTGAAATTAGGCTGCCCTTGACATCTCACTTCCCCATATTGTTTATTATATGGGCACGCATTTTTATTCACACATTTTTGAATACTTTCTTGCCTAAGTTGAGCTTCTAATAAAAAAATGTTGCATCTTTATCCATGGCATCATCTTATTTCTTAGGAGAAGTATTTGAATTGGCATTAACATTAGGGACTTGGGAAATACTTAGAGTAATAGTAGAATCTTTTGATAGTAGAGGCATAAATTTTTTTTAAGAAAACTTTCTAGATTAAATGTGGTCATTCTTAACTCTAATGTCAAGGTCATATGCCTTAGGTAGAGTGAAACCACCCATGGATTTTAGCATGATGTCTATGTCCATGCCAATGGCTCTCAAGTATGTAGTAAACACAAATATTGAAGGTGGTCTCATGGGAGGAGGTAACCTATGCCAATTATTTTGTAATTTCTCATTAAAATTATACATTATCTCCTTGGGGGATCTTTGGATCACATTGAGTTGGTAGATGAGTGAGGTGTGGTCACTCTTATCCTCAAATCTTAAAGTGAAAACTCCAAAGTCATCCCATGTTATAATTTAACCACCGAGAAAAGTCCTATATAAATAAAGTTATTTCACTCTAAGGGAAATGGAAAGGTGATCTGGACAATTATTCAGATGATAATTCGGGTGATGGGTCCACCCGAATTGATGACGAAACTTCTGAGAGCCATAACTTTTGCACCATAGCTCCAATTGACACACCATTTAAACCGTTGGAAAGATAATAATGAGGGGAACGTCATGAGATGGAATTTATCTCTGCTCAATAAATTTTTACCCCATAAAAACCAATGTAAGTGTCCCAAATTTCAATTTTAATAGTGTAGTCTAAAAATAGTAAGTTACTAAAAATAGTAATTCCTCAAATTTTGTATTGTTGTAAATCATGGAAGTAAAACCAATTCATCTCCCTCAAAATTTATGACATTTAAAATCTTCCCCACACCTTAAAAACATGTATAAATTAAGATGTAACCCAGAATGGAAATTAGACATCTCTTCTCAGAGATAAGCATATGTTTGGGTCTGCAAATTTGATCAATAAAACATCTCTTATCAGAGATAACATTATTTGAATTGTTTTTTTCTTTTTTATTTAATTATCTTTCAACCATATCTTTAGATTTTTGGATCAAAAGGAGTGTAATGGTAATGTTTACATTGATGACATTATGAAAACTACATAAGTTTGATATATCCCTAATATGCTCACTAAGAGTGACATGACCTTCACCATTAAATGTAGGAACACTCTTTGTAGAATTAGGGGGGATGTCATCACAGGCATCAAGATGGATTGGGTTTTTAGTATTAAATTTTGGGAAGGCATGATACCTATCCATGTTTCATTAAAATTCTTCCTCACTCTCTTGGTCTTCTTGGCTAGAAAAATCTTCTTACTCTTAAAAGGGCAGAATAAGTTGAAGACGTTGAACTTCAAGAGGAAGTTTAGGTTGAAGAGGTGGATTGATGGGATTGAAAACTCTACTATAAGATGACCTATTAAATAAAATTAATTACAATCACAAATATATGACAAAACAAGGGTATACAACCATATTTTACCTTGAATAGAGTCACTAAATGTTGATTACCACACCATATGTAGTTGATGTTGCCAAGACCAACATTCACTTTAAAAATTTGTCTTTATGGAGATTGGTTCCATTGGGCATGCCAAAATTATTGTAATAAAATATTTCACCATATATGAGGTTAATAAATCCTACTATAATATTTTGGAAACATTTGAACACCTTTAGGCCTATGGGTTGCCTATAGTAGAGGTAGACCTCTAAGTTTAAGGGCTAGCTCCCTAAATTAACCTTTAAGTGCTTATCATCTAAACTAACTAAATTTTTGTGCAAAAATATGTTTAAATATTCATTAAATTAATATCATCTAAGGGGGTGATAAAAAATTAGGATATCCACAAGATCATCATATTCTTTCACTAAGAGAAAAGACTTACAACACTAGCTTCCAAGTCCTAGAATATTATGATATCACTATTTCAATATGGAGGTGATATGCATGAAAAACTCAAGGTATGTGGACCAAAGATAATATTTATATGATATAAGGACACATAAACACTTTAAGGAAGCCAAAAACACTATATACACTCTATATGACCTATTATAATGAGAACTTATTGCACCAAACATGAAAGGAAAAAGATAAGTAAAAATAAAACTTATCACTAGACCTCACCATACACCACTTCACACACTTAGGAAATATGTTTATTAACTAAAAATTATATTTCATGTATTATTAAAAGGTAAAGTATAAAATAAATCTAGTAGGGATTCACCATACCAGGTGTGGTATTAGCATACAAGAGCCAAAATGGCTACTACTTATAGAATGTGAGAGAGGAGAGAGAAGAATGAAGCTCAAGAGTCATAAGAATAGGTGTCAAGATGAGAGAGAGTTACATATACATAAAAATGAAGTATTAAATATACCATTAAATTTATATTTGTAAAAATGTCTATCCAAGTGTACAAACTCCTTAAATCTAGTTTAGAGCTCTCCAACTATGTGTTTGGAAATTGCCTTCATCATTGGTTTCTCTTGAGCACTCCAAGGTAGACTAGTAAAAATTACCACATGTGAAATGTTATTTTTTTGGGGTTAATAAAATGATCCAACATTAATTTTATGTGTACATAATCACTAATATTCTTTTGGATAAGTGTTTTCACTTCCTGTAGTCACTATCATCCTTCTTTCGCTCATTCCTCACACTTGTCACCAAGATGCCCATCATTTGTTTAATCCAATCCATATAGGGGGTGTTATGACACTTTTTAAAAATTATATTATCCAAAAATACATTAATTATAGATTAAAATGCCTTCCAATTGGATTTATCACCTTCTCACTTGATGATCATCTTCCATTCACTCTGTTAGTTTAGACTAATTAAAGTGAAGCTGCTTGCAAAGGTACTTGTGTGATTTTATTAAGAAATAAATGAAAATTAGGAGTTATATTAGGTACCATTTTATTCTCCAAAGTGATTAACACATTTAAATTCTCACTTGAACTTGAAAAAAATCAAAATTTATCAAGAAAACGAATTTTGTACCCTCTTCATACAAATAGGGTACAATCCAATATGTTGGGAAGGAGCCTAAAAAATTTGTATGAAATACAAAATAATTTACTTGACTAAAATATCACTCCTTTATACATTTATATCAAACTTTTCCTCATTGGGTGATGAGAAAGGGTTTTATATGGTTTTAGGTAGTTTTGACCCTTAAGGATTATTCATACAATCTTGACATTCAATCCTCAAAAAAATTTCACTAGAATCATGTTTAGGACCCTATTAAATATATAATAGGTCCTAAAATATCCATGCTAATTTTTTTTAATGGTGTGAGTGTTTAAAGATGGCCTCTTGAGTCCTTCTTTGCATTCTACATACCTTATCATGTTTCTAAGCCATGAAATGACTTCTCTATGATCTCCTCTAAGAACTAGAGGTTGTGACTCACATTTTTAAATCCACATGAAGTTACTAAAATTAATTATAATTTTAACTTATCCTTATAAGTGGTATTAAGACCTCATTAGGTATTAGGACTAATCTAGGACTAATAGGCCTGACTGTATCCCTATATTCTTAGGTTATCATTAAATATATATATATATATATATATATATATATATATATATATATATATATATATATATATATTTCATGGGTCTCTCCTATGATTATTAATATTTAAATAAACTCCCTAAATCTCCTTGTATTTATGTTAGACCTCCCATCTCACCTTCTCATCATTTAATTACTAAAATTGCAAGGTATATCTCTCTGGTAGTGCCCTCTATCTGAGATATAACATAGGGAACTTACCCTATTGTCTGAAGAAAAATAAGGATATGAAAGTATTAGTTAATTTATGGGGTCCCTATATAAAAAAATTTATAGTTATATCATACCCATAACATTCCCAAACATCATGAAACCCAAGGCAGACTTTTGTAGCACTAACTATGTGCAAGATTGGCATATTGACTATTGATTTTGCATTGAAGCCTTTATTTCTCTATATCTATTTAATGAACATCAGGTGATATTTTTATCATAATTTTAAATTTATTATCAAACATATATAACACTCTACTCTTATACCAACTCCTCACATATCTCTAAACATAGGCCTAGTCTACATACAATGTACTATGTGTTGACTGTAAATGCATGTCTTAGAGCTCTCCTGTACGTATATTATATGTTAAATATTGTATCTCACACTCCAATATATTTTTTAAGTCTTTAATAACATTTTACATCAATTTTTACTTGTTTAAGTCATGCCCATGTTAGGCCAACATCTAAACCACCATGTTCTAGTGCATTGTCATGCTATAGTTGAATGTAGGTGATCAATCTGAGGGTCAAAAGGACACCTATAGATGATTATCACACCAAAAAATTGTATATTTACCTATTTTTATGGTATATAGACCATGATTTCTCTATATTCAAGTGGTATCATTTGATTTCTAGTTATACCTCCATCATACCACTATTGGATAGTGAGGTCATCGAAAGTTATACCTCCATCATATCTAGAATGGAGACCTCTTTTACATCAACTCCTTGAAAAAACAATTGTCCTATCATGTTATCTTATTACCCATATTCTTGGGATATAATATGGAATAATTTAAATCCATCTAGACTTCACATCACCCTATTATATGGTAGCACAAAGAATGGACAAGCATGTTTCGAAAGTGTTAAGCTAACCTATCCCTAGACTCACCTTCCCTAATTATAAAAATGATTCAAGTCTGTTTACCACTATATGGACCCACTATGTATTGTTATGTCACCCTCAACACTTCAATACCTTAATGAAGGTATAATCAATTTTCAACATCTGCATTCCAATTGATCCATACTCTATATGAGCCACTTGTAGGTGCATATCCAGGGCACAGGGTAGTGAAGGTGAAATATTGAGAATATGCATAGTGGATGGCTCCATAATAAATATTATGCATCCCTAAAGTATTAAAATAGACCCTTTCAAACTTTAAGGTATTATAAATATTTAAAACACTTTCATTCTAACTTTCTTGTCATAATCTATTATATATCATTTAAATACATTAAATTTAATAATAATTATATAATATTGTGTTCAACCTATTGAAACTCATTTTTACATCTCCATGAATATGCTCAAAACTTTCATTCACCTGATTATAGGTAATACATGTAGGGAACTATGTGTGTTGGCCTTTCTTGACTGAAACTTCATTGATTTTATCCTTTGAGACTAATATTGGAAGGAGAGATGTTCATCATGATATAAGAGGCATGAACATTACATATAACCCTTTCTTAAAAATAATATAATAAAGGAAAACCTTTGTAGTTAATGAACATGCCTGGACATATCAATAGATTTCCTACCTAACAAACTAAGATATTTTGCTCATCAAATAACTTCCACATATGAAATAAAATATGTAAATCATGAAAGTAAGATGTCAGTATCTTATATAATCATTTTAATCAATTGGTATGTATGAACTGATTCAAATAAAAGCAAACCTATAGGATGTGGGGATAAACATGCAAAAAGAGGTAGTCAACTTCTAAAAAATAGTTCATAAAGCATAGGAAACCAATATTTTAAATCCTACTTTGAATATGAATTAAAATAATTTTATTAACATTCCACAAAAGCATTTGACCTGGATTAACTCCTGTTGGTCGTACCATGAGAAAACATATTAACTAATTTTGTATGCCAAGAAGAGAAATAAAGGATCAAAATGGTTTTAGGCCAATTTTGGGACATCAAAATCTGATCAAACATGGAAGTTAACTTATTTAAGTTTAATAGTCATTTAAAAACCTTAAACATGTGCCAAAACACTTGCATAGCCTGTACAACTACCCAAATCCTCTATTTTTTTTACTATTTTCTTGATTTTAACATAATACCTACAAGTTTTAAGTTATTACTAACATATCGAACAAGGATTTGACATAAATGACGTTAAAAGAGACATTGGAACACTTATCTCCTATAGGAAACCATACAACCTTCATAAATGGCTCAAATAGTGACCTTAAGTGGCATGAAGTGACTTAGGACTAAAATCAACTATGAATAAGGTTAATAACACATTAAATGAATTTTTAAAGACCATAAAACACCATATAAGACCCAATAAGAAACCTATATCAAGTTTTTTAGTATGCAAGGTTGACCTATTTTGACTTGTGGTCAAAATGTTCAATAAAACCCTTTGTTGAAAATCAACCTAAAATGAAATGGTATAAAGAGGATGAATATCACAATTTTAATAATATAAAATTTCATTATATGAATAAGTTAATTTTTCTTAAACTCTACATTTAGGAATTTCTAGATCATGGTGAGCTTGAAATAGACAATGATGCTTCATCGTCTTAGTTTAAAAATGAGAATATTCAAGAATCCATTCTTAAGCATGATTAAAATAAACTTTAATAGACTCAAAAACAAAATAAATTTCATAACAAAGGTCTAAAAACCCATGACAACAATGTAAAATACCATGTAATCCCTTACAATTATGATAATGTCATTGGTTAGATCACCAATCATCACATTTACAAAATAAAAATAAAAATTAAAGCCCAAGATTGTAGTACCACTAAGCAGTGCTCCAAGGTCGCCATAAAAATTATCTCTATTAAATTTTTTATACATCTATTGTTGGGGGAAATTATGACCTTATTGAATATATTGAAAAGAATCCCAATCAAATGTCCATATTTAATACTCTTAAGACATCCATTGTTTATAAGGATGAGTTGTATAAATTCCTTCAATAGTCAAAATTTCATATTGATATTGATCCTTTAAAATTAAAATCACTCATAGGAAATTTTTTACTCAATATAATAACTCACATTTGACCATAATGATCTTATATTAGCTGGACCATCCTATAATATACCAGTTTATATTGAGGGTATCATTACCAAGCACAAAGTTCAAATGGGTATTCAAAGACAATGGGACATGATTGAAGATATATACATTGAAATTGGTCAAACACCTTGGGTATTATAAATCATCATTAGAGACCAATATCATCACCATTAAGACATATAACAATTCCAATTAAATAACATATGGTACTATTCAGTTTTACCATCATGGTTCAGCTTATCACACACCAAAACCTCCTCCACATTATTAACATTTATTTAACATATAATATCATCCTCAGATGCCCATATATTATTTAAATGCATTTCATTCAATTTTTACTTGCACATACCATGAATGCATAAAGTTATAACACTCTAGTATGGAGGTGACTATCCATGGCAACCCACAACTATACCAATATTAAAAAATGTTGGAAAGAAGGTACCATAAAATACAACTTTATCCTACCATGGAGTGTGACCATAATAAGGACAAACATATGGAACCAATGGTTTTTAAAACATCCTATAATATCCATATAGATAGCTTAATGTCTGCATTGAATAATCCACCTCCATAATCTGTATCACACTTCAAAGTCATAGATAAATATTATGGGGAATATAAGATTCATGGGAACTTCCATGTTTCAAAACTCTCCACTTCCACTAAGACCTATGGTAGCGTTTTAACTTAAAATTTCACCCTATTGGGAGAGTTATTCATGCTCTCTCACTCTTAACTACAATATTGGAGTAACCTTAGCCTATGAGTATCTTGTAGTGAGGTTGAACCTCTGAAAAAGGCTAGCTTCCTCTTGGTAGATCACCTACACTTATACTTATACTAGGAAAAGGGATATAATGGGGGTATAGGATGACTAAAACACTAAAATTTTGATATACCAAATTAAGTGGCAGTCACATAATCTTGAAACAAACACTAATTCAACATAAGACAATCTATGATCACACAATAACATAAACTAGATAAGTTACATAAGTATTTATTAAACTAGGCTCACTAAGAAATACATGAAGCAAAGAGGAGTTCAAAAAATCACACCAAGAATCCATTAATGGTGTAAAAATATGATGTTCAGACCTACAACTAGCTTGAAAACACTTAAAAATTGGAAAAAAAGAAAGACAATGCACATGGAAGAACACCTCTTCATAAGGCCATCATACACAAGCTTGCTAAGCATAAGTTTGAGGCAAGAGATAGGTGAAATATGATCTTTATTACTTAAAAATGTATTTCTTACAAATTTTTATAAGGTTTTACCTTTTCAAATGAGAATATCTTTTATAAATGGTCGATAAATGGGAGATATAGCAAAAAGGGGAAGAGAGAGAAGAGAAACAAGTAATCAAAAATCAATAAGTGAGACACAACCAACTTCCATATAGTATCAACCACCTTTGGACCAATTATAACTAATCCTTCCTCAACAAAATAATCCTCATTAGTCCAAATAGCCTTCAAACCCTCTCATTAGTTTAGAAACACACTAGAAAATAAAACTTTTTGAGGATGATGATGCCATGATCCACTCATAAGGGAAAAGTATCCAAAGACTTTGAAAACAAATTAAATTCTCTAATTGTTCTCCCAACCTCAAAACTTATCCTCTTGGACTTCTATGCCCCCTATACTTTCTCTTCTAGAATATGTTAGGTAAAAATTTAGTTGACTTAGAATTTCGTGCTTAACTGACCATAGAGGTTATCTCTTGGAGTTTCCTTGATGTTTTCCTCTATTTTCAACTTTATTTTGCTCCTCCAACCCTCAATAAACTCCATGAAACTTGAAACTCTCATGTACTCCATTGATGGAGGTCTCAAGCTTAAGCCACCTTCAACCAACTACTCTGAAACCTAGTCTAAAGACCATTTGACACCATAAGAACAACTTTTGGACCTATATAATACCTCCATACCTCTCTATCATGTATATTAGGAATAAAAAAATGATTTTAACAACCTTCAAGACTTAAAAAAATGGTGGAAATCACCATTAAACCTAAAATAATCCATAAAATATCAAAAACCTAGGTTTTTTACCCTTTAGCTCAACAAGACACCATAAAAACCCATTTTAAGAGCTCAAAGTTCCATATAAAGATGAGTTAGGTCCCACTAGACCTTTTACATGGCTTTATACCACTGTTCTCTTCAAAGAGTAGAAAAAATAAGCATTTTTGAGACATTTTGGGCCTCTTAGGCACCTAAACATGGAACAATATTCTAAAAAATAGGTTGGTTAGGATATGGATGACTAATATACAAATTATTTGTGTTTTCCTTGTGATTATAGGCCATTTTATGGACCTATGAGTCCAAAAACACAAAACTAGTCAAAATGCTCCTTTAGTGGCTCAGATAAGCTCACATTCAAGATGATTTATCATGAAATTAAGACTTATAGTACAACACTTATTTATATTAATATCTACTCCATATACCCCTTCAAAATGCTTGAAAATATTATCCCCCCATGCGAAAGGTATGAGAAGATACATTCATAAAGATAATTATACGTATGGTTTACAAGCATTCTAGACATGCTTATGCTCTTAATGATTGTTCTTAAAACTCAAGAACTTAACCACCCTCAATCCATAATTAATTTCAATTTCATATGTGTACTCAAAACATACTATAATCACTTGGACCGACTCTTCATGGTATGAAAGATATGAGCATCTGAAGAGGGGTTGAAATTAGGTGTCTTAGGCTTTAAAAACTTGAATTCCTACAAAGGAACAATTTTAAAATACCAATAATCCTATTTTATTTAAAAAATATTCATGTAACCCAAAACATCTCATAAAACCCTTTCAAATGATCAGAACCCAACTTTGCTCTTTATGGCTTTGAGACTGCCTCTGGGGTTCTGAGCTTGCTTGTGGGGTTTTCATGAAGTTTAGTGTATGAACACTCTTAAAATGGTTTTTATGGGCTCTAAAAAATCCTATTATACTTTTCAAATACTTCCCTAATCTTGGAAACCTCAGCCACACCTTAAAACTCAAAAAAGCATGCCTGCACCAATGGTGACCATTATGAGACATAGAGGGGATTATGTCAAAATAAAGGAAAATTATTCTTATAACTTGACCATAAAATTATTATTTATATTTATATTAGGTAATTATGACAAATAATACCAATTTTCAAGGCTTTTTGATGTTTACTTTGTCATGTAGACCCTTTTACCAAACTTTACCCTGAGTTGCCTACATGTTTCCTCCATGCCTATACTTGTCTTTCTTAAAAAAAATTCCTAAAACCTCTAAATTTTATCACTTTTTCAGGAAAAAATAGTTTAAAACATCATATTATTCCATTTTAATGCCTCTCAAAGTCTTAAACTCCTTATTATCACTCAAAACTGACAAAAGCTCTAATTGGTCTCTAATGGTTGTCTACCAACTACAATAGGTTTATGTAAGGATAATGAATATTTTAATATTTTTTATAATACTTATTGTTATATGGTATGATTTTTTTGTTAATTTATACCATTATTAACAAATTTCAAGATTTGACTCGACTTGTAGATTGTCCAAAATAGCCAATTCCTCCAAGGTAGGCTCTAATGTTGACTGTGATTAGACATGGGGATAACTATACTAAAATAGTGAATATTTAACCTTTTGAAAAAAATAAAAAGGATTTTTAATAGGTATATTATGTCATAATTATTCTCTCCACAAAATTTCATGATTAGATCATGCATATTTTGGCTTGTAGGCTCATTTTACGAAAAGTTACTAACATGTTGCTTGCTTGGTCAAATTTCAAAACTGAGTTTTCTTCTTCTTTTGCCTTGGTTTTAGATATAAAAAGTTTAAATATTCTCATGAAAATTATAATTTAATTATTTCACCCTTAATTTCTCAACCTTCACCCTCATGTAACTAATGTATGACTTAAGTTCCTTAAGGAAAATCCATGGATGAATGCATGCTCAGTGATGTAGGTGATGGTTATGAAGTGCATGACTGTATATTGCATTGTGATGTATTATATAATCAACATAGAATTAATGCCATCTCCACATGTTCTTTTTAAACCTTCATTCCATGATACTCCACCATGGAGCACTTTACTTGAACTAGCATTTGCCCTCTTGAAGCTAAGCATGCTCTTATTGACCATCCCCAAATTTGAACACAGTTATCCTAAAGGTGAAAACCAATTCCCTTATTGGTTTTAAATACTATCATTTAATCCACTTTGGATTATTATTATAAAATACTTATTACTCTTTTTTTTCAAAAAAAATTGACTGCATCTTGAACCCAACTCATTGTCCAAACCAAAAGTTGGTTATAGGTGTGTTGTTGACCTTGATTCTACTTTGAGTCCTTTGAGGTCAATCATAATATCCAAATCTTTTAAAGACCTATCTATTATCATATATACTCGACACCATTAAAGTAGTCCATAAAAGACCCTTATGTCTTCATTAATGGACCTAAAAATAACTTTTTATACTAGCAGTTCCATCATTGACTTTGGGTGTACTCATGAGGTAACTTTGGAATGAGTCTTCGAAAAACTATAATAAAATGTTTTGACCTCTGTATGATTCCACCTCCCACCTTGGATACCCTAAACCATTATCAAACAACTTAATATGAACCAATGTGCTTCTCATCCTTCTTTGCCAACTTGAAAGTAGTATGGCCCTTAAGCATAGTTTTTGGTGTCCTTTAGGGCTATTGGTGTCCTTGAGGTTGAAACCATGTATATTTATCTTGAATAAATCTCCTTCATGACTTTTCAAGTATAATTAATCATAGTGGTTACCCCTATGACCTTTCATCCTTAAGAGACCTATATATCATAGTGTTTTTATTGACTCTTGACATCTTGGAGGAATGACTATAGGTACATGTTTTAGGAAAAAATCTTGAATGTAATTTATGATTTATAGCTTTAAAAGTTTCTTACAACCCTCCATGAGGCATTAATAATGATATAAAACTTATATAAAACAAGAAGCATGACCACACTATCTTATTATTGACTGACAAATGTTGTTAAGCTCTTAAAACTGGATATATGTATAATTTATATGGAGAAATTATTTGTATCCTCTTAAGAAACACGACCTACATGAAGTAAAACCCCCATTAGTTGTGTCCCTAATGTTTTTCATGATCATTACCTTGAAAAACTCTACTAAAATTCACCTTCTTGAGAAAATTCTCACTCTTCCTTCATCTTGACTATATATTATGGTTGTAAGTCTTTTGTATAGACTATGGTAAGGTACCTTGGAGTTTTAAGAGTTTGATAATATGTAAAATAATTGAAGGTCTAGATTATCATGATGAATTCCATTATGTTCAACCACCCAGATGAGGTTCAACCTAATGACCATCTCTTTTATAGCTAATTTTCCCTCCTACATTTTCTTACTCTTATCTTGGATGTAGTAATGAATTTAAGGTGGATTTAGGATGGATTTTGAGGTCAATGGACTCTTATTGGATATGTTTTTATCCTCCTATCTAAAATGTAACTTCTTATGACATTTAAATAATCTTAAAAAATAATATACTATGGGAACCTTATGATTATGAAAGATCCTAACACCCCATTATTTGATTATGTTCATGTTTTGAGATGCTCTTGAGTCAATCTTGACTTTATTCTATAATTACACATTTCTATAAAACCTTCATACTGTGAATTTCTCTCTCTATTTGGAAACAAACCACTCTAACAACCTAAAACCTTAAATATAAATCCTCCACTATGATAGTTTGGACTATGGGTGCTTGTGTACTAGTTTTAGGTCTCTATTAGTTGGAAAACAAATTACCTTATTGTTTTTCCATGAAATAATTTTAATCCCTTAGGCATAAGGTTCATTCACTCCATTGATCCTTCTCATATTTATACTAGGCCAAGTAGTCTTATATTGTTATCATATTTTTATAACACCTTGGAATCAAATATT
Organism: Torreya grandis; assembly: GCA_037957365.1. Taxonomy (NCBI): domain Eukaryota; kingdom Viridiplantae; phylum Streptophyta; class Pinopsida; order Cupressales; family Taxaceae; genus Torreya; species Torreya grandis. The sequence continues at coordinate 454,761 of JARHVA010006645.1, read as the reverse complement.
ATGACCAACAAACCCCTTGTAACATTTTCTATGAACTTCCTCTATTCATCTTTATTCACTCATTCAACTTTTCCACAAGCCCTCACCTTCTAGCTCAGTGTTAGGCAATCCTCTTTAGGTCTCAAGTACCAAATGTTGATATGGGTCTCAAGGGATCATTATTATATGGTATATGCTCTTATAATGTCAATTCACATCTTATCTAACCCCTTATATGTGCCCAAACATACTTCACCCTTCCATTCCTCACACAAGGCTCACAATGGTCTCTTAAGGCTTGTAGCCTTTTTTTCTTGGTTTTTCCTTGATTTGAAAAATATAAAAAATTTCCCATGGATATAAAATTACATGATATCACCCTCTATATTCCTTTAAATCTATATCAAATTCCATTCCCTAAATCCACACCTATGGTACACTTCCATTGTAACCCATCTCTCATTAAGCCTAATTATCCCTTAAACACACCAACAGGTCTAGAAACCATATTTTATGGCCACCTTTCAATATATAACCTTTTTTTTTAAATTTAATCTTATCTAATTAGGTATGATTAAAAAATTTTCCATGGTTAAAAACCTCTAAAATAATAAAACCCTAACCTAGGGTTTCTCTTCTCCTACACAGGCTTGAGAGCCTAATAAAGTCTAAATAGTGAGTCTTAGAGTGTTTCAAAATGTAAAATGACCTTACATAGGTATATTTAAATGTAATATACCTTATCTAATAGGTGAGACACCCCATTTTTCCTTATCAAGGCCTCTAATCATCAGAACATAGAGCTTCTAGGTCACATATAGGAGTGTGTTTAATAGGGTTTTTACATCAATGGGTTCCAAGACTCTTATTATGGTTTTTTTCAAACTCATACCATAATAATTTGACATGTATCCATCATTATAACCCAATACAATCAACAACATTCTCCTTTTAGGTAATAAAGTCACACTTCACTACTTGACTATGCATGCAATGAGATAACCTATAGGCTTGTTTGGATATGAGGGAAAAGACATATGTTATAATATTTCTAAAAAGGTTATTTTTTTTTAAAGGTTATAAATACTTATAATTACCCCAAATAATTCATTAAATCATCAATTATCTCTTTTCACACTCTTTTCACTCCTTTTACTAACTTTTAGGTTGATTGTACTATTTTTGGAATGTATGGACTGTATATGTGTTTTAGAAACTTCCATAATATGTGACATGTCTCAAGCACTTAATCAGGTTATCACCATCATAATTAAGATGATATAAAATTTTCAAATTCCCAATCATCTATGCCAGATTATTGAACCATCATTCCATTCCATTAGACCTAATTAACAGACTATATGCTTACTCAAAAAAGATCACAAATGTATGTGAGTATTTCATGGTTTAGGACTTGTGTTATTTACTCCATAGACCTTATATAATTACCCAATTTCATTTTATAGTTCCTATAAAGTATTTTCATAATTTTCATGCTATGCAATTCTCTAAATCACTAGGTTTCCACTCATTGTCATGTTATAGTTGACTGTATCTGCCTAATTTGGATCAAGAAGGGGTCGTGTATATGGATATCAATGTTTAAATATTTTACATATGCCTTAGGATCATTCTATAAATATTTTAATAAATTTCCCTTTAGAAATTTTATGTTTTCAAGCCTAGTATCCATACATTCATAACATGATTTTATGAGTTACCTACAGTCAGGTTGTTGGTGACCTTTCTAAGTAATGATACACTTATAGGTGTTGATATGTGTTCACACCCAATGTTTCAACCCTTATTGATAGCATTTGAAAACAAAAATTTCCTTCTCACTTTCTTAGAACTGCTTACCTTGGTGATATGATCTTGAATTTCCATCTTAGGGTGTAAGGCTATTTAGAAACTTAGAATACTATAAAAAGTCACTAAGAAAATGTAGTGAACAAAAATAAAAATTGGATGCCTTTAAACACACGTTCCTATAGTCACACATCTATTATATTTTTCAAGTATCTTCCAATAGGATTGGGATATAAGATTAAAACCTTAAACTTAAGATAGACTACATGATACACTATTATATGGGATCAAAAAAAGTGGTTAGGCCTCTATTTTGGTGCTTTAGGGAAACAAGTCCTTGAAACTTAGTTCTCTTCACTTGAAGTGGCTTCTCTCTCTTACCTACCACTTTAGTGTTTCAAACATGACTATTATGGTTTCTCTAACCTCCCCAAAACTCAATAGAATCTCAAAACATGTTTGAACATCTTTATAAGACACCCAAACCCCAATATAAGCCACCTGTAGGTGGTCATTTATAGGTTATAGGGAAGTTAGTAAAAACCTAAGCAATATGCATAGTGTAGAACTTATAATCATATTTGGAACTTCTCCAAGTGATAAAATGAACATAAACAACCTTTAAGGATCATTAAGAAGTTACAATAATTTCATTCCAATCTAGTTAACTCTATCCATAACACCTAGATATGTGCATTAATGGTGTATGAATGTATGGAGGATTGAATTGACTAACAAAATCTATCCTTTATTCAATTAAAGGGCCCTTTATTGATTATTTATGATCCAAAAAGGTATTAAAATACTTGAAACTAATTATTACACCTCCATGACCATGCTTATGACCTTTATACACCATGACTGTAGATGGAAACTTATAAGGAGTTGACTATGTGAAGCATTATTGATTGCACTTCATGAATGATATAGGTGTGAGACTAAACTTGGAAATAAGGATATTATCAAGACATTTTAGAGGTGAAAAAATCATATCCAGTTTCATTTAAAACCACTATAGGAAAGGAAAACCTTTGTAGTTGATAAACTTTCTTGTAACTCCATTGGAATTCTATCTAGTAACTTGATTATTTGGCCTATCAAGGATTAGATGAACTAATAAGGTTTTATGAGAAAATATCACTTGAGTAAATTTATTTTACATGAGTAGGATTTTTCATTATCCCTCTAACTTAGGTTTCGCTCTACGACTCATCAAATGGAACATTCATAAAGATATCAAGGAAAATAGGTTTTATGCCATAAGTACCTTCTTGAGAGGAATTATATGATGAAACCAATTTTAATATTTTATATTTAACCATAAAACAAATCCTATAAAACCATTATTTATCATTAAATTATGAAGTGAAGAAATGTAATAAAACCTTGACTTTGTTTGGATGAGTATGCCACCTAGACACCTCTAAACTATTAGTGATTGTTCATAAATATGCAGAGATTAACCATACCAAAAATGAGAAAAAGTGGAATTCCATTATGATCACTATCACTTACCAAAATATTCTATCCCAACTCTCTCTTCTTTGACCATACCAAGTGAAAACTTGAGGCTCTCCTAGAGCTGACCAAAACTACCAAAAGTAGTTTTCCCTTAGCATGAAGAACCAAAAGATTGATTATGTATTACAACACTTGGGAAATATTTATTATGTTTTATATGACCTTTCCTTACTTTAGGAAACATTATAAAATTATTCTACCTCCATTAATTTAAGGAAACATGTTTCATGCCGTGTTTTCAACTAATAGGTTTTCCTTAATTCTATTGGTTCCTAAGATAAAATTGTTGATGATTAAAATTGCGTTATTTCTAACACCAACAATGGAAAGTTTCAGGAGTGTGGGACTTGCAACTTGAAATGACCTCCAAATTTTAAATAAGTTGGCTCTTCTTTATATCAAGTGTATAATGGGGAAAAGGATAGGAATTAAATAGAAACACAAGTACAAAAAAAGAAAATCTAACTATGGCGATGCACCTAAATTTAATTCAACCCTTAATTCTAAGCACAGTGAAGCTATATGCAAGATTCAATTACATTAAAGAGCAAACAAGGCATGATCAATGTAATAGATGAAAAAAATAGAAATAGAGGCTCACAACTTAGACTACTTTTGTAGTGACACAGAAAAATATCAACAAAGGCACAGAAATTAGTCTTCTTATTAATTATCCAGTCACATAAAAGGCATAGAATCATGCACAGTTATATAAACTTTCTAACTCAAGAAAAATAGAACAAAGGCAAATGATATCCATGGTCATAGCTAAAAAAGTCTAAAAACTCTTGACAATAATCTCTTGAAAAAAATTATTTCTATCTTTTCCTCCTAATCTAGTGATCTTTGCACCCCTATTTATAGCATCAAATTAGCTCTAGATTGCCTGCACATTCCCAATCCAATGGCCTAACTAAACCGGGAGTGTCTAACATAGGATATTTCTTAGATCTAAAACATTCTATCTCCCTATAAGTTCATTGTCTAGAATAGATATACAAGATGCTTCCCACTGTGAAACAGGTGAGGACACTTGGCCGCTTCACTTACTCTACTTGAAAACCTTTTTATTATTTAGGAGGCACTAAAAAATGACACTTGGCATGTTCTGTAGCATTTACCAAAGACACACGACACTTTCTGTGTAACCTATACTCTTTACTGTGTCTTTGCTCAAAAGTGTTCCATCTTTGACATCTATCATAGTCAAATTCTTCAAAACTTTAGAAAATTATAGAGAATGGGACTCACATCACTTCTCACCTGAGCAACTTCAAAAAAGGAACAATGACAGGTGGCACTTTCTACGCATCTTTAACAAGGGACATGTGGTAGTCTTCACTACTTTTAGCTACCTTTTGAGAATCCTACGAAAGGTGACATGTTAGTCTCTATGTCGCTTTGTCTATACTATAGAAACATTTAGGCCTCATTTCATATTTATACAGATGATGACACTTGGCAGCTTTTACTTGCCTCAAAAACAAAACCTGGGACCCATCATAGTCTTTACTTATTGATGAAACAAAATGAAGATATTTTGGATGTTGACATGTGGTAGCTTCCACTTTCTTTAGCTAGGGATATGTGGCATCTTCCATTGCTTTTAGAAAAACCAATTGAAAACTTCCACAGTTACAACTTGGCACATTCCACTCGACCTTGAAAAAAACTTATCAAAAGAAGCTTTCAAAACTTAAAAGAAATTTTAAATGTGGATGCCAATATGAAATGTGGATGTCAACACTTTTCATGCTACATTGAATTATTACTAGACATGTGACACATTTTGAGCAACTTAGATAAATAATAAAATGTGTCTCGGCTGATGACACTTGGCAACTTTCATGTGACTTTGACACTTAGACAAAATTTAGGTGAAAAGAAACTTGAGCCCACGTTCTGAGTCAAAAAACTTCACTGTCTCAAACCAAAACACGCAGGGAAATTTTTTTGGAGTGCATAAATGAAACTCAGAAAATGAAAAATGTAGAGTTTTTTAACTCTATAGTTCTTGGTGACCCCTAGGAATTTTGAGCCTACTCAAAAAGAAAAATCCACAATCTTTTGCATGATCAAAATGTGACAAAAACAAAACTTCAATAAATTTGTCTGATCAGCAGACCATTCATTGTTAGATAACCCCTACTTATTTTTTAATTTGTGGAAGGCTAAATTAAGATTTATGATATCCTTGTGTGAAAAATTCTACAAAATATGAACTGTAGATTTCAATTTAAATTCAAGTTGGAAAAAGGGAATCAAAATAGCTTCTACTTTAGGCACTAATGAATCATCCCTTAAACCCTGAAAGACTACCTGATCATTTTTCTTGGCTAACAATAAAGGTTTAATCTCATCAATCATCAACAATGTATTACTATCAAGAAAAGGGGAAGGAAGACCCAATTGCACCAGATCTTCAATGTGTTGTTTCATGTCTTTGATTGCTTCCTTCACCACATCTAGAAGCTCTTCACATTTAATTGCTGTAGAATTAAAATTGAGAACTTCACTCACTCTTTTGGTAGTGATCATTCTATCACTAATCCCTACTGCTAACAACATTCCATCAGTTGCATCATATAACTTTTGCAGCAACATTTGAGAGTCAAACACTCTCCTAGAAACAATAGATAGAGTGTCTTCAACTGAAGTCTCCACCTTTTCACACAATTTTTGTGCATTTAGAAAAAAAAGTTAAAGAAGGTTTGAGCTGAATAATATCCTTAGAGATTCTTTTCCATATTGATTCATAAAGCTCCTTAACCAAATTTAAAACCCATGCATTCTTTAGCCTATTATCCAACTCAAGTGTCAATTGTTCTATCATTTTTCAATCTACTTGAATTTGGGCCTATATAATAGCGGCATTATTCTTCGCATTCAACAGCTTCTATTGAAGTTGAGTAATCTGTAGCAAGCTTTCCTCACATTTTTCTTGAAATGCTACCTTTTCTCACCTTAAAGTTGTCACTGCATCTTTCACTTGCATTAGTCCTGCTTTCAAAGAATCATTTTGGGCCTGAATAGCCTAATGAGTCTAAAGAGAAATAGTATCTTGCAATTTTTTATTTAGACTCTCTATTTATTTATTCTTTGTATTGATTTCTGTAGTTAAATTGCTATAGTTTGCCTTCTCTTGGGCTAGGTCAGCCTCCATCTTCTGTAGTTTCTTTGATATTTTCAAATAATCCTTAGCTACTACAAAAGTGGATTCATTTAAAAGCTCGAGCCTATCTGGGGGTCTAAAAAGGGACATGTCTATAGTCACTACATTCATTGTGTAATCTTCAAGCTGCATCTGCTCATTTGGCTTGACTATATTTGGTGACAAATGGGTCACCATTAGTTATTGATGTATTGGGTCAAATTGTGACCTCATATGTGGTGTAGCCAAGGATTTATTATCTTTCATCCTATTTTTCTCCATATTGGCTTCTCTAGCCTTCTTAGAAGTATCTGCTTGAGTTTATAAGGTATAAGGAGAGGCAATGTGCCCACCCACAAAAGGATAACCTTGTGGCAAGCCATATGGAATAGCCAAATGTTGGCTAGGGGAAATGTGAGGAGGTACTTTCTTTGGGATAGAGGGGGAAAATTGAGGCAGTGATATAAGTATGGATAGACAGGGAAAAATGAGAAATGGGCAAAGTAGAGGTGGTAGGAGACATTATTTGGCCTGATGGAATCATCACCCCTATAGGAGAAGAGAGAGATTGAGGAGGAGAAACAATACTTACCAGAGGAACAACCAAAGTACTTTGTTATTGGTGTTGTGAGGGTTCTACCCTCCCCTTTAAATCTAGTTGGAACCTCAACCTCTTATGTTTCCTTGGTGTTTCTTCTTCTAGCTATGATCCCTTCTCTTTAACATTTACCACTATTACTAGTGGTGCTTGTGTAGAACTGGGAACCTCAAGGACTGATGCTGATGGAGAAGATTTTGGTGGATTCTCAGAAGATACTACACTCTTTTGTTTTTCAATGGTACTGAGAGATTGGGGCCAAATAGTTACAGTGATTGCTGCTGAGGTTTGCCTTGGGGCCTGTGATGTTTGACTTGATTTTGCTCTGGCTTTTGGCTCTCCACCATATGTCTACAAATTTCTTGTCTTAGGGCTAGAAATATGAGATAGATGACATTCATCCCATATTTCCTCCCATTTCTCATATGAATCCACATTTCTAAAAGAGTGAGTTGTCTCACAAATCTCTTGCCTATATTTCTAATAAGCTTCTATTTTCTCAACATTCCAGTCTTTATTATTTAATGTTATTCTTAAACTAGAAGTCATTCTAATTTTAGGGTCAAAATACCTTTGCTTAACATAAAAATTTTCGCATGGTCTATCTTGTTGAAGGGGCAAATCCATCAATTCAACATAAAACTCAAGAATATCTTCCCTAGGATTTTTCCTATTTTCCCAAAAGGGACAACCCTCATGCACAATTATGGTAGCAACCCTATTAATCTTGATCCATGAAGTTATGAAACCATTTGGGTCATATACCCATTTATCTTCAATTAGAAAGAAACCTAGGAAGGCTAGCTTTCTTAGCAACATGATCTCAGCATCTCTGACCTCTAGGGCCATGTTGTTTGTTACCCATGGAACATCATACATTTTCCTCTTTTTCTTCCTAGATCCATATTCATTATCTACCATAGACACCTACCTGGTGACCTCTAAGAATGCTAACCTAAGGGTCAAATTCTTAGTTAGAAACATTGGTTCCCCACTAAAACCATGGACTCCAATAATAGTATGATGGGATCCAAAAAAGTAATCACAAGGAATAGTGCAATTGCTAATAAGGCTTGAGACACTTGGAAATAGTCTATTTACAACTGAATCTGGGCTTAGATGACAAAAATTAGGGGCAACAAAAAGTTCCCAGAATTCTTATGGGTCACTAGTTTTAGATAAGATATGTGTCCATCCAGACACGAGAGTGGTCCTATGTAGACCAGAGCTTGGGTCATACATGTTTAGATGAATGTGTTGGGAAAAGATGCCAGAGTTTTGATATAATATAAGGTGAAACAAATAAGAGGAATACCTGAAAACCCCTTTAGATCTGAACTAGTTGAGTTGTTCAACCATTAAATATGAAATTTGCTTAGAGAAATCAAGCTAATACTCCTAAGTCTTGTCAATAGTTTTCAATTTGAAGAGGATGGCCATTTGTTCTTCATAGATAGTTATATCATCTTTCATTCTGAAAATGAAAGCCATCATGGAAAGTGCATCTTGACTGGCTTATGTAAATTGTGCTCTTGATGTAGGCAGTGTCAGCACAATGGTATCATCATCACCTAATTTCAATTCTAATTTCAGAAACCTCAATTGAGTATTGACGTTTGCCAACATTTTATGTATCTTGGCAATGGTGGGAAACATGGTTGTCTTGTCATGGTACAGGGCCAACATGTCTCTGATAACCTTTGGTGTAATTTGCACTATGAATGGACCTTGTTGAATGGTATTTAAAGGTGCATGAAACAATCTAGCACATATTTCAACCAAGTCAGGGCATGGATGCACACTTGGGACAATGAATTATGTCAGTTGGGAAGTCTATATCCTCATTGAAAATGTCTCGTATTGTCCAACCTTGGCCCTCTTAAGACATCTTTGATGTGCCCCTTCTTTGAGAGTTTTACTACTAGTTATTTGAAGAATTTGGCCCATGATTCTATTTGCATAATCTTTCACCTTTGCTGGGTCATTTGCAAAACCAAATTCAGGGACTCTAGTCCATGGATAGGTCTTTAATGGTTGTGTAGGGGTTGAAGCATATGATTTTCTTGTAAGAAACTTGTCAATGGATTCGTAAATCCTAGACCCTTGTTATGAAGATTGTGCTCCCTCCATTTGTATATCTATTCTTAAAAATAGTGAACTGTGGTAACAGGTATGAAGCTTTTGCAATAGGTAAGGCACTTTCACTTAAATAGGTTTGCTATGAGCTGAAAATGCAAGTAGCAAGGGTTTTCTAGCAGACACAAGAATGTTTGAGACACTGTAAGATTTAACTCTTGTTATGAGGTATTTATTGACCCATCAAGTCTCAAAATGGAATTTAAAATGGATAAATGTTAGCAAATCTTACCAAATCTTCATGGGACAATGAGTTAGACACATCATGAAAGTGGATGCACAAGGTACCTTGGGGAATTTAAGGATTTGGGAGATATTTAATATGTCAAGAGTTTTGAAAATTTTGAAAAAGGCTCTGAGCTATGGCTATGTGTTTAAAGAACACTTATTTAAAAGAAAGAGTGGGAAAGACAAAATGGGAAAACAAAGCAACAAGGAAAGGGAAACTATCTAACTATAATACATAGAGACACAGCTTAACTAAAATGTTTCAAGTAGATCCCATTCATAGGAATCTCTTCAAGTTTTCCCTCCGTTTTTTCTAGCTCAAACAATTTTTTTTGTTTACATGCACGAATTTTATAGGGGCCAGTCCACAATGCTTCAAATTTAGTGTGTTGACCTAGCTTGGCAGCTCTTGCATCCCATTTCAAAACAATTCAGCCTACTTCAAAATGAGGATTTGAAGTCCTTTTATCAAAGTAGTCTTTAATTATTTTTTGATTATTTATTAATTAATTATGTATTGCATCCCTCTTTTCTTGAACTTCCAAAAGTTTAGCAAGTCTAACCTGCATGGGGCCATTTTCCTCAATTTCAATCTATTTTATCAGTTGGAGAGCAAGAATTTCCAAGCTTCGAGGTATTGTAGTAGGCTTGCCATAGACCAATTCATATGGGGACATTTTTGTCACCTACTTAGGTGTAATTCTATCAGCCCATAGTGCTATATTCAGCACTTTATGCCACTCTTTATGATGATCAGCCCCTATTCTCTTGATGAGTCTAATCAGGTTCTTATTAGTTGATTCTGCCAAACCATTACCCTAAGGGTAATAATTAGAGGAAGTTTTTAGATATATTCTATGCTTTAATGCAAATTTAGATACTTTAGACCCTAAAAATGCTTTAGCATTATCTAAAATTATGGTGTGAGGAGCCCCAAAGTGAGTAGTGATACTCCCTAGAAAGTCTAGGATCACATTTTCTATTACTTCTTTAAGTGGCACTACCTCAGTCCATCTAGTGAAATAATCTATGGTAGCTAAAATCCATTTGTGACCCATACTAGACACTAGATTTATCATTCCAATGAAGTCAAGACCCCATTGAGAAAAAGGTTCATCAACAATTATAGGACTAAGAGGCATTGCTACATTCCTTCTCATCCCCACATAATATTGACAAGATTGACATTTTTTAACCAGTTGATAACAGTCTATAAATAAAGTAGGCCAGAAATAACCTACCTCACTTATCTTTATAGATGTGGTCTTTGTAGGAAAATTTCCACCTAAGACTCCATGATGCATTTCATGTAGTATTTTCTTAGCCTCATCTTTCTCTATGCATCTTAAAAGTTTGCCATCATAATTTCTTTTGAAAATAACTTGTTCAATTAAAACAAAATAGACCCCTTGCACCCTATAGTATCTCCTCTTGTTTTGAGGGAGTTCTCTTGGGTAAATCCCATATTTCATAAAATGAATCTTGTTTGTGACCCAAGAGTTCTGATCAACCTCTTGTATCCTCAATACAGTTTCCTTTTCTATTTCTAAATCTATTTCTTCAGGTATCATCTTTTCAAGCTCTTGAGTCATGTATTAGCACAACCCCCTAGCTCTGACTAACTTAGTGGGTTTGACCTCTACATCATATTCAAGGATATTTGCTATCTAGTTTGCTCTTTTTTCATTAATTTCACCCTCCATAATGTATTCTCTGACACTTGGGTGAGCCACAAGTATCAGAATCTTACTTCCTGATACTATATGCCTAAATTTATTCAGGGTTTTTACCATAGCATATGCTTGTTTCTCCATAAATTTGTATCTGTTTTCGTATTCCCTAAGATTCCTTGAGAAAAAGGCTATTAGATGCTCTCCCTCCTGTCTATCATCTTCTATGTTAGAATAACAACAATACTAAGCTCTCCTCCATAGACATACATTATAAAAGGCTTAGAAACATTTGGGTTTCTAAGTATTGGGGCAATTGAAATTGCTTTCTTGACCTCTTAAAAGGCTTGCCTTCCTTCTATAGTCCACTTGAAAACTAGGTCTTTTTTTAACAAGAGTGTCACTGGTCTTACTAAGCCTGCAAAGTCAGATATGAACCAACTGAAAAAATTAATCTTCCCCAAAAAAGATTGAATTGCTTTCTTATTTACTGGTAAGGGCAAGTTCATTATGGCTAAAACTCTCTCTGGATCTATAGAAATTCCTTCTTTAGATACTATATGTCCCAATAATTTTCATTGAGGTACAACAACGATACATTTCTTAGGATTTAGGGATATTCCAAATTCTTGACATTTCTTAAAAATAGATTCTAAATGATAAAAATGATCAACAACATTCTTGGAAAAAATAGTAAGATCATCAAGATAAATCAAGATGATTTTATTTATAAGTTCCCCAAATGCTACATCCATATCTCTTTGAAAAGTGGCTCCTACATTTGACAGGTCAAATGGCATCTTAGCATATGCAAATTTTCCCCATTTGGTAGTAAAAGTAGTCTTGTATTGGTCTTCATTAGCCAACCAAATCTGATTGTATCTAGAGAAACCATCTAGCAAGGAAAATCTCTCTGATCCAGCCACAGTCTATAGAATTTGTTCCATAGAGGGCAAGGGATAGTGATCTTTTAGAGATGCTCTATTCAAGTCTCTGAAATTTACACAAAGTCTTATGTCACCATTCTTTTTCCTGATTGGTACTAGATTTGATACATAGGTTGAGTGTTTCATTGGAAAATTTATTTTAGAAACTAAAAGTTTATACAACTCATCTACCATTAGAGATTTAATCCTTGGATTTACTGGCCTCTGCTTCTGTCTGACTGGGTTAGATCCTTTATTTAGTTTGATTGTGTGTTAAATGATGTCTCTATTATATCCATGAAGGTCTTCATAGCTCTAGGCTATGACTCTATCATATCTTTTGCACAAGTCAATTAGTCTTTCTTTCTCCCTTCACTCACCTCTATTTTAGAATAATCTGCTTTATTTATTTGGAACCTTTTCTTCTCTAGGCCTACATCTTCTGGATCAAATAGGTTTTCTAAAGTGATTAAGCCTTTGGGAAGCTAATTATTCTTTAATTGTATAACTTGGTCTCCATATGCCTCTTTAATTTTTGGTTGCAATTGATCAACAAATTCCCTTAATTGTTGCAAGAATGAGAGTACCTAAGAATCATTTTCAAATACTTGCCAATTCTCATTGTTGTCTGGGATAGTTGTCCTTGCTATAACTTTTACTGACTCATTGTTAACTAATAGGCCAGTTGCTGGATCAAACTATGAGCCAATCTGTGCCATCCTATCAACTTCAAAATTTTGGATTCTAGGAACTACTTCAATATTGAAAGCTTTAAAATCTTCTATTCAATCCCAAATTCTATGTCTATAGGATCTCATCCTTACATTTTTGGCTATTGCCTTTTCCCTAATTTGCTTCACCACTAATTCTCAATTTCCTTTTACTATTAGATTCTTTACTCCCCTTTTCTTGGCTAATATGAGCCCATGAACTAAGGATTCATATTCAACATCATTATTAGTACAAGAAATTTGGAAATGGATAGCTCTCAAAATTTTCTTCCCATTTAGAGCAATAAGACAAATTCCTACTCCAACACCACTTTTACTTCTAGACCCATCAAAATTTAAGGTCCAAATTTCTAAATCTTTTTCATATTCTTGAGTAGTTGGTGTCTCTTCCCTTAAAACATTTGGGATTTCATGGTCTTCATCAAAAATGACATAAGTGCCCAAACCAGTAGAGTCATAATTTGCATATGGATCACTATGCATCATATCTAATAAATGGTTATTTTCCTCTTCTTGGTCATGTTCAGTCTAGTCACCCAACTCTTCAACAAAGACCTTTTCTTCATTATTTAGCATAGCATGAGCTACCTCTAATTTTGAGGTTGGTTCATTAGTGATGTGATCCTTAGATAATGGCTCAAATAGTATTTTCATCTTTGAACCATATTTGGTTTTTAGGGTGAGGTGAGACCAATCAAGTGACATATACCCTCTTATTTTAGCTGTGAAATCCTTGGATAAATATAGGCCAAATATAGGGGTCTATCTATGACTAATACATCTTGATTGACAATTATATTGGGGAAAGTATATAATTTCAATTGGAGTTGTTTAATTCTCCCTATTGTTTGCACTGATTTGCCATCCAGTTGCATGACTCCTCTAGTAAGTGGCTCATACTTTATTTTTAAAGCATCAGCTATTTGCTTAGGCATTACTGTAGTACTAACCCCTGAATCTATCAATCCATTATGAAATAGTTTCTTTCCCACTATCAGAGTCAAATAGAAGGGCTCTGGTTTGGATTTACTTACCTCTACTACATTGTTCACAAGGGCTATTATTTGCAGATGAACTGTGTCTTTGAGATTTTCTTTATCAGCAAGTCTTTCTTTGGTGCTAGTATGTTTAAGCACTACTTGACCTTACAGAGCTTCTTGTAACAATTTATTTTTCTTAGGAATAACTAATATGTCCCAAATTGACACATGTGTTGGGGTTCTCTTTAGCTGATCTACCACATTCACTGGTCCTATTGTTTGGGTTCTTGGAAAATAAGTGTACCTTGTTTTTTCATGAACTTGTCCAGGAACTACTTGGTTCTATAATGGTTGAGGCACTTCTTGTCTGGTAGCTATGTTTTGATGACTTTGAAATGGAGGAGGCCCCATAAATTCATTATTTGTGACTTCAGGATGTTCCATCATCCTTCTCTTTGATCTGGTATAGTAGTCTGATTGCACCACTAATTTCTTAGAAGTAGAAGCTTCATTCAAGAATACTGACTCTTCATCTTCAACCCATGAAAACAAAGCATGTTCTGGGGCTATTTATTCTTCTTTTTGTAAATACATCTCTTGCATCTGATCCATCATAACTAAATTTTGCATGCTAGGGGACTGGTAGGCTTGTGTGTCAGAAGTACTTGTAAATTGTCCATCCATTCTTCTTTGCTCCACTACCTTTTGTTGTAGATTACCCATGGGACAATCTCTGGGCATATGAGCATTATTACAATGAAAACACCAGGCATTGGCGCCATCTACATAATTATTCTACCCTTGAACAATCTCTCTATTTGGATTAGGGGGAACAGTCTGTGAGGGTGTAGGGACTACAACTAACTGGTTTGCTGGCTGAGGGTTATTTTACCTTTGATGACCCTGATACTGGTTTGGCTACAGGGGAAATATATTTCCTTGGTAGCATTGATATTGGGGTTTAGGATAAGTATTCTATTGTCTTTTTATATTAATTAACTCATTTGAAAATGTCCTTAAGATGTTCTTGATATCATCCATCTCAGATGACTGGGCAGGGACAAGTTCTTTAGTAGATTTTTGAGGATATGTGTACATAGACACAAGTGGGACTATAGGATTAGTGGCTTCTTGAGGCAAATGTAAATTAATTTATGGAAACATTGGCATGGGAGGGCTTAGGGGCAACTTTCTAGCATCTATTAAATTATTTTCAGCTCTGACTACATAGTCATAAGCCTCTGCCAGAGTTTGACCTCCAAGTGACTGAATCATTACTGATATATCTAAATTTAAAGCTTTAAGATAAAATACTATAGCCATACCTGGTAATGGTCTTGTTGTAGAAAGGATTCTTTCCCAAGTTTTTTTAAATCTTGAATTGAAGTCAGTCATTGCTTCTTGTGGTGCCCTTTTAATAGTAATCAATTGTTGCAACAAAGAAGACTTATCACCCTTTTCTTCAAATCTTTCAAAGAAAAGATCTCCAAGTTGATCCCATGTAGATATTTTATTTATAGTCAAGGATTGGTACCATTGCAAAGCTTTTCCTTTAAAAGAAGCTGCTAATAATCTTATAGCCACATTCTATTATGTGACCACATGTATATCACAGACATCAGACACATCCTACAGATGTTCTTCAGGTGTTTTAAAATCTTGCCCACTGAATTTGGGTAGAGCTTTCAAGGCATTTACTATAATAGGATCCCAAGTGGTTGGTGGTATGGGGAGGATCAAAGGAATAATAGTCTTCCAACTTGCATAATTCCTTGGGGGTATAGGAGCTCCCATATTTACTCTTGGTATTGGTATAAACTGATTGACTCTTCATCTTGGACTAGTTACCAATGGTGGAAAAAGAATACCTAGATTTACAATAGATTGAGATCTTGTTACTATTCCACAACTCTGACTCCTTGTAGCTCTCTTGTTCATACGGTCTTGAAATAAAATTCAAGATGGTGTCCCATCGGATGTGCCAAAAATTTTTGATGATTAAAATTGCGTTGTTTCTAACACCAACAATGGGAAGTTTCAAGAATGTGGGACTTACAACCTAAAATGACCTCTAGATTTTAAAGAAGCTGGCTCTTCTTTATATCAAGTGTATAATGGGGAAAGGGATAAGAATTAAATAGAAACATAATTACAATAAAACAAAATCTATGGCGATGGACCTAAATTTAATTCAACACTTAATTCTAAGCACAGTGAAGCTATATGCAAGATTCAATTACATTAAAGAGAAAACAAGGCATGATCAATGTAAAAGATAAAAATAATAGAAATAGAGGCTCACAACTTAGACTACTTTTGCAGTGACATAGAAAAATATCAACAAAGGCACAAAACTCAGTCTTCTTATTAATTCTCCAGTCACATAAAAGGCACAAAAACATGCACAGTTATATAAACTTTATAACTCAATAAAAATAGAAAAATGGCAAATGATATCCATGGTCATAGCTAAAAAAGTTTAAAAACTCTTGACAATAATCTCTTTCAAAAAATTCTTTCTATCTTCTCCTCCTGATCTGGTGATCTCTGCACCCCTATTTATAGCATCAAACTAGCTCTAGATTGCATGCACATTCCCAATCCAAAAACCTAACTGAATTCTAACTAAACTTGAAGTGTCTAACATAGGATATTTCTTGGATCTAAAATGTTCCATCTCCCTACAAGTTCATTGGCCAAAATAGATATATAATACACCTCCCACTATGAAATGGGTGAGGACACTTGGCCGCTTCACTTACTCTACTTGAAAACCTTCTTATTATTTAGGAGGCACAAAAAATGACACTTGGCATGTTCCACAACATTTACCAAAGACACACGACACTTTTCATGTAACCTATACTCTTTATTGTGTCTTTGCTTAGGAGTGTTTTGTCTTTGACATCTGTCACAGTCTGCTTCTTCAAAACTTTAACAAACTATAGAGAATGGGACCCACAACACTTCTCACCTGAGCAACTTCAAAAAAGAAATAGGAAAGGTGGCACTTTCCATGCATCTTTAACATGGGACATGTGGTGGTCTCTACTACTTTTAGCTACCTTTTGAGAATCCTACGGAAGTTGACATGTGTTAGTCTCTGTGTCGCTCTGTCTATACTATAGAAACATTCAGGCCTCATTTCATATTTACACGGATGGTGACACTTGGAAAATTTCACTTGCCTCAAAAACAAAACTTGGGACCCACAACAGTCTTTACTTATCAATGAAACAAAATGAAGATATTTTGGATGTTGACACGTGGTGGATTCTACTTTCTTCAGCTAGGGATATGTGGCATCTTTCATTACTTTTAGAAAAACCAATAGAAAACTTCCACAATTGCCACTTGGTGTATTTATCTTGACCCTGAGAAAAACTCATCAAAATAATCTTTCAAAACTTAAAATAAATTTGAAACGTGGATGCCAATATGAAACATGGATGCCGACACTTGTCACGCTCTGCTAAACTATTACTAGACATGTGGCACATTCTGAGCAACTTAGAGAAATAATAAAATGTGTCTCAGATGATGACACTTGGAAGCTTCCATGTGACTTTGATACTTAGATAGAATTCAGGTGAAAAGAAACTTGAGCCCATGTTTTGAGTCAAAAAACTTCACTGTCTCGAACCAAAACGCGCATGGACAAAAGTTTGGAGTGCATAACTGAAACTTAGAAAATGAAAAATGTAGAGTTTTTTAACTCTACAAAAATCTAATTTCAAAGGACCATGAGAGGGCATTAGGGACACCATGGATGCCTTCATATGATAGATGATCCCATTTATTAAGAAAAATATTCAAAAACCTATTTTACCAAAGCTCTTAAAGGCTCCCAAATGCATCCTTTTGCTCCCCAACTCCTTTCCTCCACTCCAAATGAGTTAAGATGGACTTGAAAATGTATAAAAGGGTAATAAACGCCATAATGAGGTGGGAGGAAGTCAGAACCAATTTGAATACCTCAAAAAGTTGGTTTTTTAGTTGAAATTTCTATTTTGTGGACCCTTAAGTAATCTAATGTATTTTGGGGGGTCTTTTAGGCATAAAGCCTTATTTAGGCCTCATTTTTGAATTTTTATAATCTATAAACTTTTTGAAAACCTCCTTCATGTCCCTAAATGATCAAACACCTTGGAAACCTGTTAGATTCCTCACTTACAATTTAAGACTTGTTTCTAGGCCTTTTCCTCAAAATCTCCAAATTCACCTTAAAACTTGCTTAAAGTGTTTCAAAAGATTGAAAGTGACAAGTGATAGGGTCATGAGGTTTTTTTTTATATTTCCACCATTGAATCATCAACTACATAAGGACTCTACTCAACTCCTCATACCACACCAGGACCTCCTCAAATACTACACTGCATTATCAAGTCAAGAGTAGAAAAAGACTGGTCATAGGGGTAAAAGGTTATTGAGTAGTCTAAGAGATTTGCTTGATCCATCTAAGTAAAAGTTTCATATGTAGGAAAAGATTTTCCAACATTTTTGGTAACCTCATAGGATTTCATGCCTTTTATGCAATAGATTAGTTGTCTTGTCTGATCCATTGGGCATACAAGGTCACAAGAATTTCTTCCCAACTGATACGAAAATGATATAAGGTTGTCCCTTTATGAAAAATTCCTCTTGAAGTAAAAAGGACAACAAAAAATAAACAACATTGTTCCCAAGGCACTTAGGGAATGGAAACACACAATTGAAAAGGATGTGCATGAGGTACTTAGAGGAAAACATTAAAAAGTATACAAAATGTATAATATATATCATGGCTGCAAGATCCTCTAATGGAAAGGCTTTAGATGAATCCCATTGACTGGGATGGGTAATACATCTCCATCCAGTTGGGCAATCTAAAAAGTATAATGTTGTTTGCATCTATGGATGAAATAAGGGTCACTCCACAAGCTATCAAACTTGGTAGGGTTGTCTAGCTTGGCCTTATTTGAATCCCACTTAAGGACTAGATCCCCTTCTTTGAAGTCACTTTATATGGCTCTATTGTCAAAGGCTTTCTTGATTTGATCTTGATGTGACTCTAGTATCTTCATTTCAAGGTCCCTTGTTTCTTCAAGATCCATGAGCTCTATCATCTGCACACTTGTAGGCTCACTCTCCATCAAGTCAAGCTGATGGGATAAATCCAAGGTAGGTAACTCAAGAGAGATGGGCAATTTGGATTCCTTCCCATATATAAGGACAAATGGTGAGTTTCCAATGGAAACCTTGGGGGTCACTCTATCAAGCCATAAATTTATCCTTAACTTTTAATACCACACTCTCTAATTCTCTTCCATAGTCATCTTAATGATCCTTATCAAGTTTTTATTCATTTAATTTATAAGCCCATTGCCTTGGGGGTAGTAATTTAAGGATGTATTAATGTATATTCCCACTAAAGTTACCAATCACTCATATTCATGCCAACAAATGCTAAGGAATTATTTGAAATGATTATTACTAGTATACTAAACATCATTACTGTACTATCATAAAAGTATAACACCACTATTTTATTGGATTATTTTATAGAAATTGCTTCTACCCACCTGATGAAGTAATTAGTATCAATGAGTACCAATTTATGTCCTTCACTATAAGGTGTATTGATCATTCCTATGAATTCTAAACACCACTGCATTAAGGGCTTATCTACCTAAATTATGTTGAGAGGAAGGGTTTTCAACATTTTCTTGCCTATAAAGAGTACACACTCATGCATATGTATCCTTGAAGAGGTTTGGCCAATAATAACCATCCCTCATCACTATTGTTTTTTTAGTCCTTTGGGCAAAATGGCCTCCTAAAGGCCCATCATGGAATTGATCTAAGATCCTAATCACTTAGTCATCATCTATGCATCTTAAAATCACTCCATTGAGGTCTTTTGTAAATAAAACACCATTAACCGATGAATAATGTATGGAATGAATTTTAAAATACCTTTTATTTACTCTATCCATATTTTGAGGGCACTAACCTATTATCAATAATCTTATCATATCTTGAAGCCATATAATGTGAGGTGGAGTTTCATCTATTTGTGAGTTGTTTTGTATCACCAGAATAACCCCTTTATCTTCATGAAGCTCATCAACCATGTGTTCACATAAGCCTTTGCCTCTCACTAGCTTAGTGATATTGATCTCTATGTCATATTCTATGACCCTTTTAATCTAACCATCTCTCTTCTCATTTAGGTCTTTAGTAAGAAGGAAGTCTCTCAATCTAGGATGAGACATTATAAGATATATTTTTCTATTGGAGATCATTGGTATATTTTTTTTAAGGCTTCTTACTACTTCAAGTACTTGTTTCTCTATAAAATTATATATTAATTCATAACCTTCAAGCCCTTGACTAGAAAATGTAATTGGATATTCAATTCCTTTACCATTATTTTGCATCAACACAGTCGATATATTATCCATGTTGGAAAAGGCATATAATATGAAATATTTTGATAAATTCGGATTTATGAGTGAAGGTGCTTGGGTAATGGCTTGATTTATAGCATCAAATGCTTCTTTGCATTATTCTAACCAAGTGACCAATTGGTTCTTTAGCATGTTAGTAATGGGTTTGAATAATATTTCAAAACTATGTATAAACCTCCTCACAAAATTTATATTCATAAGGAAACTCTGAAGTCCCTTATTATGCTTGGGTACAGATAATGCGTATATGGCAATTATTCTATCAGGATATATGTTTAGCCCCTTCTTTGAGAGAATATGTCCCAATATTTTTCCCTCATGGAAAATAAATACACACTTCTTAGGATTCAATGGGATCCCATATTCTCTACATCTCTCAAAGATCAATCTCAAATGGTCCAAGTGTTCACTAGCTTTCGTGGAGAAAATTGTTATGTTATCCAAGTAGAAAAACACCATCTGATTTAGAAAACCTTGTAAATCCATGTCCATGGTTATTTTTAAAGTATCCATAACATTTTATAGGCCAAAAATAATCTTATAATAATCATATGTACTCTAATTTATGGTGAATTCATTCTTTTATTGGTCTCCTTCTCTTACTAGCACCTAGTTAAATCCTAAGTAACTATCCAAAAGAGAGAAGCATTCTAAACTAGAAACCATTTGAAAGAGTTACTCCATGTATGGTAAGGGGTAATGATATTTCAAAGAAACCATATTCAAGTCTTTTAATTCAACACATAACCAAATATCACCATTCTTCTTCCTCACAAGCACTAGGTTAGTTACCCATGACGATTGCTTGATAGGAAAAATAATAGTAGACTCAATTAATTTAGTCAAATACTTCCTCATCAACTCTTTAATATTTGTGTTGATATGTCTTTGATTTTGCATAATAGACTTTGCATTGGCCTCCAACTCAATGGCGTGTTTTAATATCTTGGGATAAAAGTCTCTCAGATCACTATATTCTCAAGTAAATATGTCTAAATATTCCATACAAAGTTTAATGAAAGCATGCCTTTTTGCCTCATTTCTCACCTTTCAACACTTTAGGAGATTTTCCTTGAAGATAAAGACTCTTTCATAGTTCTATTCATCAATAGACATCATTACCTTGTATTTCCTCATGTGATCTCCCTCATGGATAAGACCTTCAAGGGTGACCAATCCTTTAATAAGTTTATTAGACCTTAATTGAAAAATTTGATCCTCATACTACCCTAAAATTTTAGCTTTTTTCATCAAGGAAAAATCTACCTCTTGCTACAAGAAACAAGTAATCTATTTATTACTATCAAAGACCTACCAATGAGCCCCATTATTTAAAACTACTAGTATTACTACCAATTTGACATGTGGTTGTACTTTATATTTTTTCAACTCATTTGTGGTGTTAAGCTGAGCCCCTACAACTACTAACCTAATATCATGCTGATTTTTCTCTCTTAGCACTACTTAGATGTTGTAAGATTTAAAGTATTAAAGTATGTCCCATATTGTATGTTTTTAGGACTTCATTAATGGGTTCTTTGTTGTGTTTTGACCTCTAAATTGATGCATTATCAACTCACTATCCCCGTACACTTGTAACTACTTTATTCCCCTCTTACTAGCCCACTCAAGGTCATGGATAAGGATCTCATACTCAAATATGTTTTAAGAGAAAATAAATTTGATCTTGTAAGATGAAAAGTACTTGTTATTAGAGGGATATATCAACATTACACCTACACCTACTCCATGTTTTCTCCTTGAGACATTAAAAAATAATTTCCATAAACCACTAGTATCTTCCCATGGCCTAGTGAGGGATGGCATGAACTCATCCTCTTCATACAAGAAATAGACTCCTATGTTTCTTTATTCAACACCTCCAAAGGGTCAAGTATTTAATTCTCACTCTATAACTCATTCAATAACATATCAGGTATCCCCTCATAATGAGTTTCTAATTCTTGACCAAAAAGCTACTCATCTTCATCTAGAATGATATAATTGATGTTTGGGATACTTGGCCCATAAGAATCAATGTGAAATTGGGAAATAGGTTTAGATTTGATACACACCTTTATCCCATACCTTGTCCTAAAATCCATGTAGGACCAATCTTCTACTAAGTAACCCCCAATTTCAGCTATGAACTCTATAGATAAGCATAGAGAAAAATGAGGAGCCACCTCTAGAACCACTACATCTCAAGCTATTGAAACACTAGGAAAATCATTTAGGTTAAAGTTTAGACCTTTGATAATACTAGCATGTTTGGTAGAAGATCCATAAAGTTATAAAAATCCCTCAAATTAGGGTTCATACTTCAAACCAAGTTAATCTTTTATTGAATATGGAATCACTAAAGTACTCACTCCATTGTCTACCATGCAGTTGTATACCAAGGAGTTGACAATGATTATAGAAATGTATAAGGGAGGAGGTTTGGTAAAATTATTTTATTGTACTTCATTAGTCCCTTTGGTTGTATTGGTGAGAACTCTATTTTCCTTACTTGGTGGCTTCTCAGAAACATTGATCTTTGACAAACCTTCTTGAAGGATATCTACCTAACTAGGCATAGAAAGCATGTACCACTTAGGAACACTCACATTTTATTTATTAATTTTCTCAAAAATATTGATGGGTAATCCACCAACCTTTGGTTGTGATTTGAGATCCATAATAATTTTTTGAACCTATGAATTTTGGGGTTTAAAGGTGCTTCCTTAATTCTAATTTTTTGAGCAATTAAAAACTTTGGAGCAGAAGTAAAGATTATTTGGATTTGATAGTAAATGAGTAAGAGTAGGAGAATCTTTGATTACTTATTAGTTTCCCTCCATGTTCCTTATTTTGAACCTTGTATTAACTTCCATTGGAATGTTTGCATGGCTAGAACTAGCTTGTTGATTAAATGCATAACAATATTCTTAATCATAGTTAACCGTTATATCAACCAATTGGTTTGGTACTTCATTAGGTACTTGGAATTGTTGAGGATATTTTAGTTTTTTCATCATGTTATTTTATATATTTTGAGCCATAAGAGCTTGATTGAATCCATAACTATCACCCTACTACCATTGATCATTGAAATCCTGATTCAACTCAGTGTTTGGGATAATAAATGACCAAATGAATGATTTCAATGAATAATAAACTCACGTAATTAAGAAATTTTGTTATGAATAAGGACCAAAGTATAAAAATTACTTGAAACATTTGAATTGTAATTATTTTTCCTTACATATTTAGGCTACCCTTATTCTTTCCCTTGGAAATTTTCCTTATAGGGTGGCTTATTTGCTTGGTAAGACTGTTGAGGTTGATATGAAGATTGAGAAGGCCTATTGAACCAAGATTACTAAATTTTAACATTTTACAATCCATTTATCAAGGATTTAAACATGATATTAATCTCTTATAAGTTCTTGTGTTCTTGGGAGTCACTATATTGACTAATTAAAACCTTTGCATGCTTTGGTGTAGGTATGGCAACAAGTATTGGAATAGGTGGAATGGAAGTAAGGGGAGGAATAAAAATAGGAGGTGGTTGAATATTATGAAAAAAAATCATTGGTGGCCTAGGTGTCAACTTTCCAACTTGTACTAGACTATTCTCTACTTTGATTACCACCTCATAAGCATCTAGTAGTGTGTTTCCTCCCATAGACTGAATCATTACTATAATATCACTATTGAGAGATTTTAGATAGTAAATGAAAGCATAGTTAGGATTAGTCCTAATATATATTGGAATCCTATCACATGTATTTTTAAACCTAGTATTTAAATTGTACATAACTTCATGAGGAGCCCTCTTGATTATAGTTAACTATTGAGTGAGTGACAAGTGTTCACTCTTGTCTTCAAACCTTTTATATAAATCATCTCCTAACTAATCCCATGATGTGATGGAGTCAGAAGTAAGGTTTATATACCAATCTAGGACATTACACTTGAAAGATATAACTAATAACCTGATAGCCAAATTTTATTAATTGATGTCATGAATATTGCAAAAGTTGTCTATATCTTTGAGGTGCTCAAAAGGGGTTGTAGAATGGTATCCTACGAAGTAAGGAACACTTTTAAGGGCTTATACTAGGATAGGGTCATATTGATTTAGGTTTAAAGGAATTTTAACTTATTGGAGAATTGTCATGATGATGTCATTATGGTGTCATGGAGGTGCTCTAGTGATTGAAAGAAGTGCTTGATAATCTATATGACAATGACAAAGTGTGCAATATGCTTGTTCTAGTGTGTTTTATGTATGGTTGGTTGATCTTTAGTATTCACATAGATTGAAAGGATTAATGATGAGTATAAAGGATTGAGCATGTACAAGGGGTCATATAAAATTTGATCCATGCTTTGAGAACTTATGCGCATAAGTGGAAGTCATCTGGTTGATCATAATTTTTTATCTAGATACTTTGGGTCCAGTGGCAGAAATCTAAGTCAGTAGTTTGATGATGCCACCATTGCCACATGGGAAGGATTAAATGGATTTGGTCATATGGTTATGATCATAGTATTCCCTATTTGTTATGTGATAGATCTCAATTCATGCATAAAAGAGTAGTCATAGATATGAGGGTGAAAAGTTGGATTCGAAGATAGATTTCACTATTTTCCCATACATAGCCAAATTTGTAAAGTGACCAAAAAGAGATGATTAAGCATATTTATGAGGTTAGAATTTGTACACATTGAGGTTTTAAGATAAAATGATCATATGGGTTTGTTAATTTTGGACCTAGTTTATTTTAACTAATTTTTAGATCATGTGATGTAATGGGTCAAAATATATGCATAAGCAAAGCTGGGATCCTAGGTAGTTTGACTTGTTTAGTGTGGAAAAAAGAGTAAAGTGAGAATTTTTATGGTCTTATATCTTACATGTGTGAAGGTGTCAAGATAAACTAATTATATGGGTTTGTTTAGTTTTGAGAATACATCATTTTTGCTAAATTTGAGATCATACAATGTAGCATGGTAAAATTTGAATTTAACATAGGAAAAACTAGAGCTCTATATTATGACCATATATTTTAATAGAAGATGAATTTTCTAGTGATATAAAAATAAAAGTAGTATAGGACTCCATGGTGCATCCATTAAACCTAATTTGAAGATCTGAAAATGTGTGAAGACAAATATATTGAACCTAAAAGTTGACTGTATTCATATGTGTTATGTAAGTTACCCAAGAAGGATATTCAATCTCATTATGATGTTGTGTCAATGTCTCATGATAAATTATATATTGGATCATGTTTTATAATCCATGAGGGTGTTACATGTGGATTTTGGAACTATGATCAATATATCTTGAGTATGAACAAATCTTAAGAATTTGACTGTATGTTTGTTCATGGTGACTATGTGTCTAATGTCTGTGTTTGAGTTATTGTATAATATACAAAGGTAAGATAGGTTGATTATGATAATTTTAAGATGTAAAAGGGGACATAAGGAGTGGACCCATGTATTTGAAAGTGGTCATGTTTTTTAATTTTACTCAAGGAAGTGATAATAGGTGAATAGGTCTCCATGAGAACTATAAGAGTTACAAGTGCCTTATTGAAAAGGTATAGTTTCTTAAGGATGACCCATAGATGTTATGGCCAACATGTATATTGTATTGAGCCTTATCTTAATATTATAGATGTATTAAGGGTTAATACATTCCTAATGATCAACCAAGATGGCGTTAATCAAGATTTCTCTATAAATAGTAGAATTAAAGATGATGGGTTCTATACTTATATATGAGAGATTAAGGAGATATTAGAGAGAGGTTTGTGTGTGTTTTTGGATCAATATAGGGGTAGAATTACCTAAGGATGTGTTGAAGAGTATATAAATTTAAGGACTATTTTCATGACCTATAGGTCATAATTCTATTGGTAGAATAGTGCTCTTGTAGATTGAGTGTGAGAAAAGGTGAAGAGAGTTAAGTTGAAGTCCATCATTAGGTGTTGTTGACATAAATTTAGAGGCAAAACTATTTCATAGGTGTTTCTATGGTAGATCAACATTTAAAGTGGTTGTATCCTCCTTAATAGGCAAAACTTGCTAAAAATTTTGGTTGTTTTAGCTTAACTAAATAGTTGTGGCAGCACCTCATGGGATTGGAGTCTCACTAAATAGGGATTGTAGTTCCTTAATCAGTTGTAATTGGTCTAAATTAGATCTTGTTATTATAGGACAATAGTCCAATTATAGGTTCTAGTGGGTTTTCTCCCCCAATAGGGCTTCTCATGTATGTCATGTGTTATGTGATTGATCTTACATTATCTCTATTTCTTATTGATGTGAATGTTGTATAATCTTCATGAATGCTTGTGGTAACTGATTAAGTGTTTAAAAAGATTTAAATTTAGAGTTGGATTATTTAGGCTCACTAACTTACCCCCCTCCTAGTGATTGTACCTATAACAATTGGTATCAGAGTGAGGTCCTTTGGTAATCACTTGACAGCTTGAAGGTGATCTAAGGTGTAGTCAAAATATATAAGGTGGTTTCTATACTAAGCAAGCGCCAATGTTCAATGGATCTAGTTATGCTTTTTTGAGTGATAGGATTAAGACCTACATTTTATCCCTAGGGTTTGATATATGGAAATATGTTCTAGATGGTTATAATACTTGTATTATTCCTCCATCTAGTGTTATAGACAAAAATATGTTTGATAATAACTCTAAGGCAATAAATGCCATTACTTGTGGTCTAACAAAAACTAAGTTAACCAAAGTAATTCATTACACATATTCCTAGGAAATATTAGAAAATTTGAAGATTATTTTTGGAGGATATTCAAAGGTTAAGATTGCTAAGTTACGGACTCATAGAAGGTAGTTTTAAAGTTTCAAGATGAATGAATAAGATAATGTGACATCCTTTCTATAGAGAGTTGATGATATTGTGAATATCATCTCAGGTCTTAGAGAGAATCTTGAAGAGACTACTATTTTTCAAAATTTATTAAGGTATTATCCCCCAAGTTTTATCCAAAGGTTATACTATATAAGAGAGTCATGACCTTACTCAGTTGAAGATGGATTAATTGCATGACACCCTTACTACCTATGAGATAAGGAATAGTGATGATATACCACTAAAGAAGGAAACTGAATTCAAGACAAAGATGAAGCCTAAGATAATGTTCCAACATAATAAATATAAAGAAGATGACATATTTGAAATTGTTGATGATGAACTAATCACTTTGATTACTTGGAAATTGAACACTGGCTCAAGAAAGTATAAGGGTAAACTATCCTTCAAATGTTTTAACTATGGAGAGATAGGAAATTTTGCTCATAAGTACCCTCATAAACATGAGAATAAAAATAATGAAAATCATGATGAAGGCCAATATGATGACAAAAAAACATACATAAAGAAAGGTTTTAGAAAGTATAACAAAAATAAGAGTCTTTACACCAAAGAAAATTGTAGCTCATCAAATGAGAGTGTAGACAGTGATTCAAAATATGATCATGAAAATGATGGTCCTACTAAAGATTAATCCCTATTCATGGCTGAAAAAGGAATTTCCTCACATCAAAAGGAGTCTCCTTAGATTGATTTAGAGGATGATGAAGATGAGGTGGATTGTGAGACTATTTTGATGAATGCCCTTTAAGAACTAAATATTGAGAAGAAGATTAATAATAAGATGAAATTTAAGCTCAAGTTCTATGAGGAAGAATTTAGTGTGTATGAGGAAAGATTGAACAAAGACACCGAGGATCATGAAGATATGTTTAATCATCTTTGTTGTCAGTTGGAAATTTTCTCTACAAGCCTAAAATCTAAATAAGATGAATGTTTAAGGTATGCTTATGAAAATGAATCTTTGAAATTTGAGCTAGAAAAGATAACTAGTAAAGACATTTGTGAGATTTAGAAAGACCACATGTGAACTAGATAATATTATGAGTGGCTAGATTTATGATAGTGATAGAATTTGTATTGGATATGAATAAGAATAAAAGACTATAACTCAAGACAAGATGAATACTTATGTGAACCAAGACAATCATACTTTGAAGACAAATCATCAGATAAGGAATGAAGGTGTTGATAGAGTAAAGACAAATTAGATCAGACAACCATATGACATGAGGTATTAAAGATTTAATGGTTATTATTATACATGTAATTAATTTGGTCATAGGGATAGAGAGTGAAAGAGACCTATCAGAAATGAATTTATATGGGACTATGATGGGGGTCATCAATCAAAAGGTGTGAATAGAATCATGTGATTTAATTGTCTTGATGTGGGACACTTTGTAAACCATTATCCATATAATATTAGACAAGGTGAGTCATTTTCAAAAATGGGGGAGGGGCTGTTTTGTTTGTCATGACCTAGGACACTTTATAGATTTATATTTAAATAAGGTAAGGAAAGATACATTTATTATAAAATATATGGTGTGCTATAATTGTGAATAGAGAGGTCACATTGATAGGTTTTGAAAGAAAATGCCTACAAGACAAAGTAGATTTAATCAAGATCCTATAGTTAAAGAAAGAAGGCAAGTTAACATATGGAAGCCAAAGGTGAAAAGTGTGAGTCGTGATGAAATTACAGGTCTAGGTAATTTTTTTGTTATGATGGAGAATCCTTTAGAAGTTGAAGAGTCCCAAGAGGTCTCATTTTCTACTCATGCTAAGAATGAAGAAATCAAGTTCAAGGAGAAGACCAAGGTGTTATTTGAGGGCACTCTTGAGGTATGAATGGATCCAAGTGAACATAATTCTATATTTGAACATGTATCATGTAAAAAACATCAATTATTTGTGCTTAATGATGAGGTTCCAAGATGCAATGAAGTTTCTTTAGATGAAAAGGTATGTAATGAATTTATGTTGTCTCTATGTATTGTCAATTCAATCATATAAGAAAAGGAGAATGTTGTAGTGGATGAGGAAGTTGTTTCTCCAAATCCAAATAAGAAGAAGAAGAAGAAGAAGAAGAAGAAGAAGAAGAAGAAGAAGAAGAAGAATAACAAGAAGAAGAAGAAGAATAAGAAGAAGAAGAAGAAGAAGAACTACAAATAATAGATGAGCAAGGGGGAGATGGAAGATGATGAGTTGTTTGTATTTTAAAATATTGTGGTATAGAAGGTGTCTATATCTATGCTTCTTAAGAGACTCATTTCAGTGGAGAATCAAGTTTATGTGATCAAGATGTTATTACCAATTAGATAGGGTCTTTGGTTAAGGGGGAGTAACAAGTTCATGACCCTATTTCAATGGTTTGCGAAGGATCTATAATACAGAGTCAGATTGGCTGGATTCAAGTGGCCTAATGAGTTTGATGTATTGTCAAGAAGTATTTGGTGCTTAGAAAGGTTTGTGAATTTACTTTTAGTGTACTTTAGGTTGAGGTTTGAAGGTATGTATGTGTCAATTGAGGATTTTTTAGTGCTCTCATTTTTCTCTGTTTGGTTTAAGGGCAAGCAAAACTAAAATGGGTTATAGGATGTATAGGTTCCCAAAGGTATGGAAGCCCAATTTTTTTCCATAAGTTGTTATGGGTGTCTCTAGGTGTGAAATAAGTTTTAGAGGTGTGTGTTGACTATAAGGAGGTTTGTTGACCATGTTTGATTTGAGTTTTTAGGGTTTTAGGATTTTCTAAAAAAGTGGTTTGATTTGTGTATTGAGGTCTACAACTTATTAATATGTTAAATTGGCCAAATGGGTGGTCAAATCAAGATTCAAATAGATTTTAATGTTTTTTTGTTATCTATTTATTCAAGTTTTTGACAATATGGAGGGTTAATTAACTAGTAGGTTTGTGAAGGAAGTATGTTATAGAAGATGATCCTATTGTTTCAAATTGGTGTGATATAGGGGATATATGAGAGTGATCCATATATGGATTTTTAGATCTTGAATATGTGTCTAGGGAAAATTATGGGCTCTGAAAGTTTTAGGTAGGGCTACAAGGAGGCTAGATAGGCCTAGTTTGAAGAATAATGCCTTTTGCTCAGTTTACCCAAAATAAAAAGGTATGAGTATCTAAAGTTATGTTCTTATGTTGGTTCAATACATTTTTACTATTTTTTATAGTGTAGAAGTAGAGTTGGTGGTCATGGAAGTTTCTTGAGAAATAAGGCTAGTAAGCCTATATGATGGTTCTTCATGATGTGTGGAGATCTGAAGATGCTCAGAAGGTGAAATTTATTATATTTATTAGTGGGATTCCCTCTCAGATGATTCTTGATATTTTTCATCAATATTTATATTCATTTCTGTGTTCTTTCTTTATTGGTTGCAGTTCTTGATTGAAGAGAGTGTTGGCATAGAGCAAATAGAATTTTGTCAAGACAAGAAGTAGGCTCAATGTAAGGGGGAGTTTGTATCATCTTTTTAAGATGGTCATTTACTATTTGATAGTATTTTAAATTCATTAGGATCAATGTGTGCCCACTTTATCATTGTTTCAAAAGGGGAGAAAATTCCTATTGAGGAGAAAGTTCATGTTATGTGAGTGCTTTGAAGAGAGAGTAGGTGAACTATATATTGCTATATTAATGGGTGTTGATATCAATGAAAAAGGGAGATTTTTTTGGAGAGTTATCATGATGATGTCATTATTATGGTATGGAGGTTCTTTGGTGATTAGATGAAGTAATTGATAGTCTATGTGATAATGACAATGTGTGCAATATGCTTTTTCTATTGTGCTTTATGTATGGTTGGTTGATCTTCAGTATTGACATAGATTGAGAGGATTAGGGATGAGTATGTAGGATTGAGAATGTGTAAAGGGTATTATAAGATGTGATCCATGATTTGAGAGCTTGTGTACATAATCAAAATTCATTTGGTTGATCATAGTTTTTCATCTAGATACTTTGGGTCGAGTGGCAAAAAATTTGAGTTGGTAGTTTGATGATGTCACCATGTGGGAAGGAGTCAAGGGGATTTTGTCATATGGTTATGATCATAGTAGTCCCTAGTTTTTATGTGATATATCTAAAGTCAATAATATAAGTAAAATCAAATATATGATAGTGAAAAGTTAGCTTCTAAGGTAAATTTCAGTATTTTCCCATACTTAGCCAAATTTGCAAAGTGATCGAAAAGAACTGAGTAAGCATGTTGATGAGGTCAATATTCACACACATGGAGGTTTCAAGACAAAATGATCATATGGGTTTTTTTCATTTTTAGACCTACTTTATTTTCACTAATTTTTAGATCATGAAAAGTAGTGCATTAAAAGATATGCATATGCAAAGTTGGGCTCTTAGGTAGTTTGATTGTGTTTTCCCATACTTAGCCATTTTTGTAGTGGGGTAGAAAGAGTTAAGTGAGCATTTTATGGTGTTATATATTGAACATGTCAATGTTTCAAGAGAAATTAATCATATGGTTTTATTTAATTTTGATCATAGATCATTTTCACTAAATTTGAGATCATGAAATGTAGCATATTAAAAGTTATGGATGCTCAAAGTTAGCCTCTCAAGTAGATTTAGACATGGTTGTCTCTATGATAGAAGCTTATGAGAAGGAATATTAATGGCATTATATAGAGAATGTGTAATATTTATAAGAGTAGTGGGTCACATGGTTGGAATCTCCTATGGAAGGAGATCATCTACCCCAAATTTGAGATCATGTATCAAAGTGTAGAAGAAGTTATTGAGGTGCAAAAATGTCTACTCATGCATATTGACAGGGCTCCCATAGTGATTTTAGCTTGTGAAATATCGATGGTACATGAGTGTTCTTAAGAGTCTAAAGGTAGTGAGATGAGGGTATGTGCATGACATTTAACATTTTAGCAAAGGTATAAAATCATGATCCAATAGGGAGTGAGCATTCATATAGTTTTTTCAATGATGAGCGTTGATCATTATTGATCTTGTTGATTACAAAGATTAATGAAGTGCATTAAGTTAACATTTGAAGAAGACACAAGATGAGATCAAAGAGACTATGGTTTAATGTTTGAGTTTGGTGGTTTACGTGTTAAATCTCAAAAAAGGTCGACGGTGCAAGATTGATCTTGAGATGATAGTTCATGAGAATAGAGCATTATGTTTGAAGGTTAAATATGACCATTTCTAGTCAAATATTTGGATTTAACATAAGAAAAACTAGAGATATATATGTCAACCATATCTTTATATAGAAGACAAATTTTTTGGTGCTATAAAAATAAAAATAGTAAAGGACTCCATGTTACATCCATTGAACCTAATTTAAAGATCTAGAAGTGTGTGAAGGAACATATATTGAGCCTAGAAGTTGATTTTGTATTCGTGCATGTTTTTAAAGTGACCCAAGAAGGATTTAGAGCTTGTTTTGATGAATTTTTTATGTCTCACAATGAATTATGTATTGGATCATGTTTTAGATTTTATGAGGATGATCTGCATAGATTTTAGAGTTATGATCAATCTATATTGAGTATACATAAAGCTTAAGAATTTGAATCTATGTTTGTTTATGGTGACTATGTGTATAAGGTCTATGTTTTAGTGGTTTAAGCATATACAAATGTAAGCTAGATTGGTTGTGATCATTTGAGGATGTCTAAGGGGACATGAGGAATGGACCCATGTATTTGAAAGTGGTCTTGTGTTCTTGTTTTACTTGAGGAAGTGTTAATGGGTGAATAAATATCTATAAGACCTATAAGAGCTACAAGTGCCTTGTTGAAAAGGTGTAAATACTTAAGGATGACCCATAGATGCTATGGATGGAATATGTAGATTATATTGAGACTTATCTTTGTATGATGGTTGGTTAATGGTCAACTAAGATTTAAGCTTGTTAAACATAAGTTAGAGGCAAGATATAAGTGAAAAAGGATCTTTATTTCTTAAAAATGTATTTCTTACATATGTTGAAAGGGAATTTTCCTTGTCAAATGAGAATATCTTTTACAAATGGGGGAGAAATAAGACAAATAGGAGAAAAATGGAAGAGAGAGAGGAGAAGAAAGGAATCATAAATATATAAATGAGACACAACCACCTTACATGGAGTATCAACCACCTTTGGATCAATTATCACTAATCCTTCCTCAATAAAAAAACCCTCATTAGTCCAGATAGCCTTCAAGCATTGAATTAGTTTATAAACCCACTAGAATATAAAACTTTTTGAGGATGATGATGTTATGATCC
This sequence comes from Torreya grandis, assembly GCA_037957365.1. NCBI lineage: Eukaryota > Viridiplantae > Streptophyta > Pinopsida > Cupressales > Taxaceae > Torreya > Torreya grandis. Next base: position 421,411 of record JARHVA010006645.1, on the reverse strand, counting down.
AATGATAAGGGAAAAGTCTTGAAAGACTTTGAAAACACATTTACTGCCCCACTTGTGCTCCCAACCTCAAAAATTCTCGTCTTGGACTTCTATGCCTCCATACACTTGCTCTTCTAGAAGATTCTAGGCAAAAAGTTAGTTGACCTAGCATTTGGTGCTTAATTAACCATGGAGGTTATCTCCTAGAGTTTGGTTTTTGATTTTTTATTCTATTTTCAACATTAATTTACTCCTATAACCTAAAATAAACTCCATGAAACCTTCAACTCTCATATGATGGAAGTATCAATCTTGACCCACCTTCAACTAGCTACTCTGAAACTTGCTCCCAAGACAATTTGGCAGCATAAGAACCACTTCTAGACCTTTATAAAACCTCCAAAAGAAAAAAAATATTTGGACAAACTTCAAGACCTGTAATAATGGTGGATTTCACCATTAAACCTACAAGAATCCATAAAATGTTAAAAACCTAGGTTTTGACTCTTTAGCTTAGTAAGGCACCATATAAACCCTTATGAAGAGATTTTAGTTCCATGTAAAGATGATTAGGGTCCCATTAGACCTTTTTCATGGATTTAGACTATTCCTCTCTTTGGAGACCTACAAAAATAAACATTTTTGAGCTATTTTGGGCCTCTTAAGCACCAAACATGCCAAATTATTGTATAATATATATTATTCAAGACTTTTAGGGAGTCTTATACACATTATTGGTTTTTTAAAAGTGATTTTATGCCATTTTATGGACATATGAATCCAAAAACATAAAATTGGTCAAAAAGGTCCTTTGGTAACTCAAATAAGCTCACCTTCAAGAAGATTGCTAATGAAATAAAGACATCCATTCCACAAATTATTTCCATGAATATATATTAAATATATCCCTTCAACATACCTAAAAATATTGGGCCCCCATGTGTAAGGCATGAAAAGATACATATGTAAAGATAATTACTTATAGGGTTTATAAGCATTCTGAACATGTTTATGCTCTTAGTGATTGTTCATAAAAATTAGGACCTTAAAAAACATCAATAAAAAATTAATTTAACATAAATATGGGTACTAAAAACATAATATAATCACTTTTCATAACTCTTAATGGTATGAAATATTTGAACATCTAAAGAGGGGTTAAAACTAGGTATCTTAGGCCTGAAAATCTTGAATTCCTCCAAAGGACTAATTTTAACTTCATAATAATCCTATTTTATTTAAAAAATCTTCATGGAACCCTAAAAATCTCATAACACCATTTTAAATTATCAAAACCCAACTTTTCTCTTTATGCCTGTGGGGTTTTGAGCTTGCTTGTGGGGTTTTGAGATTGCTTATGGGGTTTACATGACATTTTGAGTGTGAAGAAAAATTAAATGTGTTTTATGGGCTCAAAAAATTCCTATTATACTTTTAAAATACTTCCATAATCTTTTATACTTAAACCACACCTTAAAACTCCAAAAATCATGTCTGCACCAATGGTGACCATTATGAGACATGGAGGGGACTATGTCAAAACAATAGGAAATTAGAATAATCACATGACAATAAAAATATTATTTATATTTATATTAGTTCATGAGGACAAATAATTCCAATTTTAAAGGATTTTGGATGCGTTCTTTGTCCTGTAAACCCTTTTTGCCAAACTTTACAGTGAGTTGTCTCCATGCTTCCTCCATTCCTAAACTTGTCTTTATTCAAATATTTTATTGAAACCCATAAATTTTATAACTTATATATGAAAAAATATTTTTAAAACATAATATTATACCATATTAATACATCTCAAAGACTGAAAATCTTTGTTATCACTCAAAACTGACAAAAACTCCAACTAGTCTCTAATGGCTACCTACTGGTTGTAATATGTCTGTTTAAACAAAATGACTATTTTAACCTTTGTTATAAAATTTATGATGTAATTTTATTATTTTTTTGGTAATATATACTATTAATTCCAAATTTCATGCTTTGACTTGACCTATAGATGCCCCAAACTAGCTAATTCTTCCAAGGCAGGCTCCAATGTTGACCATGATTAGACATGGGGTTGATTTTACTAAAATAATCAATATTTAACCTTGTAAAAAAAACTAAAAATTAATTTTAATAGGTATATTATTCCATAATTATTCTCTCCACCATATTTTGTGATTAAAACATGCATATTTTGGCTTGTAGGTCCATTTTGCTAAAATCTAGTGACATGTTACCTACTTGGTCAAGTTTGAAAACTGAGTTTTCTTCCTCTTTCACCTTGGTTTGAGATATAAAAATGTGAATTTTATTTTAATATTCTCATTAAAATTATCATTTCATTATTTCAACCTTCATTTCTCAACCTTCACCCTCATTTCACTCATGTACGACTTAAGCTCCTTAAGGAAAATCCATAGATGCCTGCATGCTCAGTGATGTAGGTGATGGTCATGAAGTCCATGAATATATATCTAATTGTGATGTTTTATGTCATCAACATATATTTCATTCAATATTATCATATTATTGTGAAACCTTCACACCATGAGACTCCACCATGGAGCACCTTGCTTGAACTAGCTTGTGTCCTCCTTAAGATAGGCTTGTTCTTATCGACCATCTTCAAATTTGAATATAGTTCTCCTATAGGTGACAACCAATTACCTTATTAGTTTTAAATAATATAATTTAATAAAATTTGGATACTTAGTCTCAAATAATTCTTATTATTTTTCCAAAACAAACTTGAGTACATCTTGAACCCAACTCACTGTCCAAACCAAAAGGTGGCTATAGGTGTGTTGTTAACCTTAACTATACTTTGAGTCCTTTGAGGTCCATCATAATAAATATATATAATAAAAACATATTTATCATAATGTATGATGTTTTTACTTGTATTTTTACCCCTTGAGGAGATGTCTCAGCTCTCCTCATTCAAGTGGCACAATGGAAACATCTCACTTGTTATGCGTAATCAATTTGATGAGATGAATCTCTAAAAGAGCTAGTTCCCTTGATGTACTCTTTGAAACACTCTCCTACTTATCAAATTTACATGAAAATGGTTAAAAATAAAAAATTATAAAGCTAAAAGGTGATTCACCAATATTGAATTTCCTCCTATTGATTGAACTTATACTACTTAGAGCAAAACAAAGCTTCTTTCACACAAAAATCATAGCTCAAGACAGATTGTTACATCAATATTTCATATTCTAGGTTCAAGAGGTATATTGATGTTTAAGAGGGATGATGAATTATCCTTTGGAGAATATAATCATATACCACTTATAAAACACATATACACTAAAATATAACACTAACAAAGACCCATAACAATTAATATTTTACACACTTAGTGAACAATCAAGGATAACATGCTAGAAAACATCATCTTCTACTAGACAAGAGCAATAAGATTGAAACAAAACTCAATTGTACATAATTTAAGTATGAAAATTAACTTGTTTATTACTTAAAGAGTCATTCAAATACAAAATTATCTAGGGTTTCACCATTAACCAATAGAGGATACTCAAAAGAGCCAAAATAATCACTACTTATAACATTTAGGAGAGGGGCAAGATAAGGGAAGTTAAAATGTCACTTGGACACCTATCACATTGATAAAATAGGTTAAATTTTCATGATAAATATATTTGAAACTAAACATGAAATTTTAGGAAGTATAAGTGTTTTTACAAGTCATGAAACTCTTAAAAAATGGCATGAAACTCCTTGTGTTGGCTTAAAAAACTGCCTTCATGATTTTAACCTATTTGAATGTCCCAAAAATAATTATGAATTGGTTTTATTATTTTAATTAGAGGGAATTATTTTATATATACCTCTCCATGTATTGTTTGTAGTCCTACTCATATGTAATCTCATGGAAATGATCCATCACTGCTTGTAGTCTAAAAAAGTCCTCTTTCCCACACCTTGCACACTTGGCCTCAAATTTGGCATTAGTTCTCCATGAAAAAATATAAAATTCATTGGATTACATGTTTAAATATACTCCATGGTCTTAGAATCATTAGGTACACATTAAAATAAATTCTACTTGGACTTTTTACACTTCTCACTAGCTTGGTCACTATGCTAGTTTTGATTGGTTGAGATGAGAGATATTGTTCAACTTATTCAATTTTTTTTCAAGGAATTAAAATAACATAGTGAGTTATTAAATGTATATATCTTCCTCACAAAATTTATTTCATATCTTGAATGTTCCTAGAACCTACACAATGCATAAAATTGTTAAATAAAGCCATTATGTACCATGTTCATACATGTAGGGTAGCACAAAAATTGATGAAGATGAGAAATAAATAATCCTATAAAACCTCAAATAACTTTAATTTACATTACATTCCATCTACATGCATCTCCAACCTTATTTTCCCAATTAGGTCCTTCCAAGGGTTTAATAAGGGTTTTAGATAGTTTTTTTTCCTTAAGCTTTGTTCATAAATCCATGACATTGGAATTGTTAATAAATTCCATAAAAATGATATTAAGTGACCTTAATAACCTCTAAAAACTCCTTTGGCTTCCATGCATGTCCTAAAAAAATATATGAGCATTTAAAATCACCTTATCGTGATTATTTCCACCTTTCTTGTAGGCTTAGAATGTATTTAAGATAAAAGTAACATATAGGTTTATCTTTTAAAAAAAATATAAAAAATGTCTAAATCCATCTCATAAACATGATCCAACCAGATATAACATGTACCAAGAGCGATAAGTGAAGTTAAACCCCCAATTGGCTCTAGGTCACTTTAAGGCCTAATAGGCTTAGCATGCACCTTATTGGTCTTTGGTTATTTGGAATAATATCTCATGTCTAGGTTAGTGTATCATTATTTTAAACATATAATTAAATATTAAAAATTCATTTCATAACCTCCTAATCACTCTTTTTCATATTTTCCTTTCATTCACCAACTAGGCCTAATTGAAGCTTATCCAGTTGGACTATGTGCAAGAGTGTATTGGTCATTTTGAGAGGTATAAGCATGAATTAGTGATTAATATAACATATTAACATTTAATAAACTTTAAAATATGTTTCCTAATGTTCCCAAATCCTCCCATAAATTTTCTCACCCTCCTTGGACTCATTTGTTTGTTTTGCCAAACCCTAATTTTTCTTGACTGACTAACCTCAGAGACAAAATAGTAAAGTATAACCTTCTTACACAAGGAAAAATGAACATTATAGGATTTTTATTATGTAATAATTAAAATTTTACCAAATTTTATATCTTCATTCATCCAATTAGGCACCTAACCTACTCAAAATGCCCAAAAATGACATAAAAAAGGGACTATTTTCTACATTTTCCACTTCCACCTAAGAATGACCTTTCAATTATAACTAAAATATGATTATGTTTCTTAAAAATGTTATAAAAAATAATTTAAATATAAATAATCTTGTTATTCACCCAAAAACACTCCTTTCCTTTGGATTCTTCATTCTTACCCATTGAGCAACATGGGTTTCCTAGTGCAACTTTACAGACTCTTACCTTTGGCTAGGAGGAAAAGTGGGTGGTCAACTTGAAAAGAGTCATATAGTATTTTAAAACAACTTATTTATAAATCATGAACCATTTTCAATTTTTTTTATAACCTTCTCTTTCTCCCCTTTGCATATTCACCTCTTCCCTCACCAAGAATGTACACTCAATTGTAGGTGCACATAGGGCCTTAAGAGGTATGTGTAGATTTATTTCAAATTTTTTAGAGATTATGAATTTAATAATGATCTTAATTTAGGTTTTAATATGGTTTTTAATAATTATAATGACTCATATACTCTTTAAAAGCACCTTGAACTCATAAGACTGAGTTCTTCCCTCTTGACTAAGATACTCTGCCAAAATGATTGTTGTAGGTGTATATTAGCCTTAATTGGGATTGTTCATGGTGTTGAAAGGACTAATTTTAATCCCTTGAGGTCAAAAAACATATTTATATACTTTCATCTAACTTACATGACCTAAAACACCCCCTAGACATAAAGTTTGGGTCACTATTTCCATACCTAGCTGTAGGTACACATTTCTTGTAGAGGGACACTTGTAGGTGCCCATGGATCTTGGAGTACCATACATCAAAATCATACTGATGAAATTTATGCCTATTTTCACACTATTCAATAAATTAAACCATGACAACATAATAATGTCTTTTTTTTCTCTTGGGATATCAACTCTCATCCAAACCTCAAACATGTAGATAAGAATGCAGGCTTTAAGTGTTTTTAAGGGCATCTTTAGGACCCTCAACAACCACTTTCCATAAATATTTTTGACTCCATTTTTTTCATGTCTCTTATAAATAATATATTATATAAGGTTAATCTATTTATATGTTCCAAAGGTCTTTTTAACCATGGTGTAAGAGATCCATAAAAAGCCCTTGGACCTATATTTTCACATTTCAGGGAAGGTTTCCCTAAACTTAGTCTTTGCTTATTTCAAGGTATATTACATCTTATTTTTCACCTTTGGTATCTTAAAAAAGTTTTTAATGATCAACCAACATGTTAATATTCAAGGGGAGGCCTTACAATACCTAACCTTTGGTATAAGTGCCTTCATGGATCTGAGGTACCACCTATAGGTAGTCACTTTATACATAGCTAGTAGGTTAATTGAACAATATAAAAAGTGTTTAGGTTTGTAAAAACTTATACACCTTCACTAATAATTAAAAGACACCCTTATAAATCTTAATATATTGAAACACATGTCAAGCTTTCCACCTCTTAGTATGACATCAACAAAAGGCTCATGTAGGTGTGCATTGGTTGTATGTAGGTAGTGAACATGAAATGAAACACAAGTGTGGATGAAAGGACTCATGGAAAAATTAAACTAATTATCAATCCCTAAAATTTATGATTTCCATTAAGGAAATATTAAGACTAGTTCTAAAATATCCCTTTCAATGTGAAAACCACTTACAAACATCTATAATAGAGTAAGGAGGTATAACTAGTGATTAGGTGGTGTGTGGAATGAGATTTTAACTAGTCTTGTATCTTCCTTAAAAGAAATGAACTATACTCATCTCTTGATTATTTGTACAACTAACACACCCTGATTACCATTCCATAAACATGTTAGACAAGCTTTAAACTATAAATGAAATTAAGCATGAAGTTGACTGTGAGGGATGGTAAGACTGAAAGCTACCCAAAAAATGATGTTATAAAAATAATCATGAAGGGAGGTGATCAATATGACATGAAAACATGAAAAAAAAACCATATCCTATTCACATGAAATCCCATTTATGTAATTCAACCTTCTGCATATGGAAAATTAATTGAGATTGCACATACTGACACCTTCTTGAAACATGAGACAAATTTCCCATAAAACACCATGAAACATGAAACCAAGCATGAATATAATTTTATAAGTTATAAAAAATCCTCTAGAATCAACCTCACCAACTAAATTGTATGGATTTGCATAAAATGGAGTAAACCTTATAGGGTACTGGAAAAAGTGAGCAAAAAACATAGTTAGCTTGTATAAGATTGTTTATAAAGAATGGTTGACCAATCCTTGAACTATTTTTATGTAAATTAATGTATCTAATTTTAATACCACATACCAAAATAGTTTTACCTAAAACCACTTCAGTTTTCATTACTAAGGACAAACCTTTTGGTAACTTTTATGTGTCTAGAAAGGCAAGAAAGGAAAAAAATGGTTTTGGGACCTTTTTATCACTTCCAAAGTGTTTCAATAACTTACATTAGTGTTAGGAATATTAATATATGTTCCATAAACTTCTACCACATGTCACCTTCCTGTATGGTCAGCACAAGTTCCAAACTTCCTCTTTTCAATTGATTATCTAATCTTCAGTTAGATAACCTACAAGATTCTAATTAAATTCAAATTCCTAATAGTGAAACTAACCACTTGGATATTTAAAAGGAAAAAAGGATAGATATACACCTTGGGAACCATGTCAGTTGAATTTATGACCCATTAAAAGCCCATTAAGTCACTCAACATGACATTTAACTAATAAAACCTTACCTAAAGCTAACAAATCAATAAACTACATCAAATTAACTATAATATATCCCATGGAAAATTATTATACTCATCAAACATATCAAAACCAATTTTTTACCTATAGGGGTCCAAATTTGACCTTGAAGTCAAATTTGGTCAAAAAAATGGTTACTCATAGGGGTAGTATGCCTACTATACTAAAGACCAGTAGCATTATCAATCCATGGGATAAGAGAGTTAATGAATTATTGAAGATAACTATAAATTAAATGCCTAAAACATACACAAAACAACCACAACACACCAAGTAAACATTGAACAAAGAAAGACACCAACAAGACTCACACATATGCATAAGCACTTAGGGAAAACAAGAAAAATAATAGCTATGTACAAGGAGAGAGGAAAAACTTGGTATAAATTTTTAATATATATCCCATTGACTAGGATATGAATCTCCTCTCCTTATAACTTTGATATTTGGAAAGTATTATGTTTCTTGCATTGAGTGTTGACATAAGGGCCACTCCACAAAGCATCAAACTTTGCATGTTTTCTAGGCTTAGCCCTATATTAATCCCACTTTAGAATAATTTCTCCCTCTTGTAATATTCTTGTCATGGCTTTCTTATCAAATTATCTCTTTGTTTTATCTTGATGAGCTCTCATAGTTTGTATAGCTTGATCCCTTATTTCTTCAAGATCCATCAACTCACACAACCTAACCTCCATGCTTTCATTTTCCTTCAACTCCAACTGGTAAGTGAGATCTAAGGATAGTAACTAAATTAAAATAGGTATTATAAATTCTCTCCCATAAATAAGTGTATATGGTGAGTTTTTAATGGCTCTTTTGGGGATGATTCTATCAGCCCAAAGAGCTATCTTCAACTTAGAATGCCAAGTTCTTTGGTTTTCCTCCATTATCCTCTTTATGATCCTAATTATATTCTTATTAGTGGACTAAACTAGTCCATTCCATTTTTTATAATAGTTTTAGGAAGTACTAATATAAATACCATGTTTCAAAGCCCACTCACTTATCTTAATTCTAAAGAAAGCCAATGCATTATCTAAAATTATTGTTGAAGGAGCCCCAAACCTTGTCATTATGCCTTCATAGGAGTCTAAAACTAAAATTTTATTTTCTTCCTTGAGAGATACATCCTCCACCCATATTTTAAATTAATATACAGAATTTAACACCCACTTGTGGCTAGCACTAGAAGGTGGGTTGATTAGGCCTATGAAATTTAGACCTCATTACATAAAAGGTTGGTCTAATTATATTAGATGAAGAAGAAAGGATGAAATATTTTCATTACCATCAAATAGATACATTTTTTACATTTACTTACCTAATAATGGGTGTCTTTAAACAAACTAGGCCAAAAGTATCCATCTCTCATAATCTTAGCAACTGTGGTTCTTGGAACAAAGTGACCACCACCCGGTCCATCATGAAACTCAATAAATATTTTCTCAACCTAATATAATTCAACACATATCAATATCACACCTGATAAATATTTCATAAAAAACACTCCATCAATAAGTACATAAGGAATAGATTGTAATTTGAAGTACCTTCTTTTAGTTTTATCTAGGCATTATGGACACTCACCGGTTTGAATAAAATGGATCATTTATTGTGTCCAACTCCTCATTGATGAAGATGAAGCTCTCATAATATCATCATGAAGGGATAAAATAACTTATTTTTCCCCCTCAAATATGAATCAAGGTTCTCACATAATATCTTCCCTTTCACTAGCTTGGTTGTTTTGATTTCTACATCATACTCCATTTTTTTTGTGATCCAACTGACCCTTTTTTCATTAAAATATCTACTCAAAATGAAGTATTTAACACTAATATGAGGTACCAATATATTAATATTGTTTTTAGATAACATATGCCTAAACTTATTTATAATTATAACAACTAAAAGTACTTGGTTCTCCACATAGGTGTATCTTATCTCATGGCCTTCCAATCCTTGACTAAAGAAGCAAATAGGTTACTCCAAATTTTCTTCATTTTATTGAGTGAGCATGGAAAAAATTACCTCTTCATTTACAAAGGTATTAAATTTTAAATCCTTTGATACATTAGGACTTGCAAGAGTTGGATCTTGAGCAATAGCTTGCTTGATCTCTTCAAAACTCTCCTTCTCCTTGTCCAAGTAAACAATTCATCATTCCTTAAGACCGAGGTTAGAGGATCAACTAAATTATAAAAATAAAGAGTAAACCTCCTTATGAAATTTATTTTTCCAAATAAATTTTTCAAACCTTTCTTGTGTTTGGGAAAATTCAATTCCAAGATTGCACTCACCCTTTTAGGATCTATAGATAGGCCTTTCTTTGAGACAATGTCTCATAAAACTTTGAATTAATGAAATAAAAACACACACTTATTTGGATTAAAAGAGATTCCAAACTCTCTACATATCTTAAAAATATACCTAAGGTTATTCAAATGATCTTTTACATCCTTAGATAAAATTGTGATATCATTAAGATACACAAACACTATATCATTTATTAGACCATGAAAAGCCATATCCATTGTACATTGAAAAGTTGCTCCAAAATTATATAAACCAAATGGAATTTTCCTATAATCATATCTACCCCATTTATTATTAAATGATATCTTATATTTATCACTTTCTTTTAATAAAATCTGATTATACCCTGAGTATCCATCAAGGAGTGAGAACCTTTCACTACCTACCACAACTTACAAAATCTACTCTATAGAAGGAAGAGGATAATTATACTATAAGTAAAATCTATTAAAATTTATAAATTCAACACATAAACTTAGTTACCCATTCTTCATCCTTATCTAGACTAAGTTTTCCAACCAAGATGAATGCTTATAAGGAAAAATGATCTTAGACTCAATCAACTTTGTAAGCTCCTTTCTCATGAGAGGTTCAATCTGAGGATTGATTGGCCTTTTCCTTTGATTGATAGGCTTAGAATTATCATCTATCTCTATGGTATGTTGATCTAAGCTTAGATGAAATCCATTTAAATCACTATATCCCCTTACAACGACATCAAAAAATTCCTTACATAACTCAATGAAAGCATATCTCTCTTCTCTAGTACATACCTTTCCAAGAGAAAGAACCTTATCCTTGAAGATTTGTACTCTCTCATAGTTTTATTTCTTAGTAGACATGATTAACTTTTCCTTCTTCTACTGGTAATCATCATTTAATATACTCTCAAGTGTGACTAAGCCCTTAAGGAGCTTGTTTGTCTTTAATTTTACAATCTACCCTCCATATTGTTGTGATAGTTTGGACTAATTCTTTGAGGAAAACTCAACCTCTTATTTTATAAAAAGAGATATTTATTTGTCAATATCAAAGACTTTCCAGTTAGTGACATTATCAATTATAGAGGGTCTTACAATGACCTTGAGATGAGGCTGGTTCTTATCTTCTCTTATCCCATTTAGAACATCAAATTAAGCTCCAATGGTTACCAACCTATCAACATGTTTTTTATCTTTTCTTGGTATATATTGGATGTTAAAATCTTGGAAATATTCCAAAATATCACATACCAAATGATTTTAGGACTTAATCAAAGATTTCTTGGTCAAATTTTAGCCTCTTACTTGATTCAAAACTAATTCACTATCACCATAAAGTTGTAACTCTTTCATCTCTCTTTCTATCCCACTCAAGGTCAGGAATGAGGGCCTCATCTTTTACCACATTACAATTATAAATAAATTTAAATCTGAAAGTAGAGTAGTACCTTTCTTTGGATGGAGAAACTAACATTGCTCCATCACTTGCTCCAACCTTGCTTCTCGATCCATCAAATAAAATTTTCTATAAACCATCCATGTTTTCATTTGAATTCATCAAATTTGACATGAAAGAGACTTATTCCTGAAGGAAATACACTCCAATACTAGATTCCTCTCTAAATTTGTAAGGATCATGCTCATAATGCTTAGCTCCTCATTCATCTAGATATAAATAAAAAACTCCTAGAAATGAAGATTTTGGAGATTGGTCTATGTGAAGGTCTTCCTCATCAAGAATGACATAATTGACATTTAAAAATTTAGGAATGTAGGGATAGAAATTATTGTGGTTAATAAAATCTGATTCAATCTTCATCTTGGTATCATACTTTGTCCTAAAAACCATATATGACCAATTGGTCGCCAAGTATACTCCTATCTTGGCTATAAACTCTCTTGACAAACAAAAAGAAAAGTATGGAGGTAAATATTCAACAACCACATCATGAGGGATGGAAAAATTAGGACAATAATTTAAATTCAAATTCAAATCCTTGACTACTCCCAAAGTCTTTGCTGGTGACCCATCCAATTATAAGTCTCCTTAGCTATTGGTTCATACATGAGGCCTAGTTTATCCGTAATTGACTTGGGCATAACTAAATTACTATCCCCACTATCTATGATATAACTGTGGATTAAGAAATCACCAATGATCAAGGATAGGTAAAATGGAGGAGTCTTATCATTTTTATTCACTTATCCATCAATGGGTTGATTCCATTCACCAAAACAACATTTTCAATCCTAACTAATCCAACTTATTTACATAGTCTAGGCAATTCCTTTTGGAGAATATCATTTTATCTTGATAATGTCAATGAATCCCATAATTAAATATTCATGTGTGATTTCTTCACCTGATCCACAAAATTGATAGAAGGGTTATTCATATTTGAAGGCTCTTTGGAAGCACTAATACTTTGTGTTGTAGCATGTAAAGATAGGTGTGTAGGAGATGGCATTGAATTATATAATTTCTAATTCTCCTACACCTTAGGAGATAAGTTATACCCACCCACCATTTGAGATGATGTAGGAGTAAAAATAGGACCTTGAGTTACCCTTTGTGCCTCTTTAACAACCCTCTTATTAGACCTAGTATTAGAACATACACTTGTATTCACATTATTTGAGGTTCCCACATAATTTATGGCATAAAATTCTCCATATAAATTATTCATAATGGTAGAATTATATTGTGTTTGTCCATTATCTACCCTAATTTGCATTGGAACCTCAAAACTAGGAACTTGAGATACTTGACTACCTTGCACTGTCATGGCTTTATTAGTCATTTCATTGGCATATGCAACTTGGCCTTAATCTTGGTCATAAGAAATATATCATGGTTGTTGTTGAAAACATTTATTTTAAGTGGGAACAATATCTCTAAAATATAATGATGGGGCATTAGGATTAAAAATTTGGTAAGGTATAGATTTATTTATTTGACCTTGTCCTTGAATATTTCCTTGAAAAGGAGGCCTACTTGTTTGTCCAAACTGATTATAGGGATGATAAGGCTTATAATTTTGAGCATGTTATCTTTTGATAGAAACAAATTCATTGGTAGAACTTTGGATCAAACTCTTGACTTCATGGATCTCATTGGTAGGGACAAGGTTAGACTTTTCTTGACTATTAGGCAAAGGAACCAAGGTAGGAAATGTAACTTGATTAGGAGGCTACAAATCAAAGAACAATGGCATTGGAGGTCTATGAGTAGTCTTCCTTACTTAAACAAGATAATTATTAGCATTAATATCTATCTCATAGGCACCCAATAGTGTATTCCCACCCATGGATTAGATCATCATTATTAAATGCTCTTAGGTAATACAAGAAGACATAATTTATAGTACGTCTCAAAAGGGTTGGGATCCTATCCCATGTTTTTTTAAATCTAGAGTTGAAATCTTACATGAACTCTTGGGTATCCCTCTTTATAGTAGTTAGTTGATAAGCTAGTGATAAATGATCACTCTTATCTTCAAACCTCTTAGATAATAGGTCTCTTAGTTTGTCCCATGAAGTAATGGAATTATGAGGTAGAGTTTCATACCAATCAAAAGCTTTACTTATGAAATACAATGCCAATAACTTGATAGATACATTTTCTTGAGTGATATTATGGATATTGTAGAAGTTTCCTATGTTTTTGATGTGTTTAATGGGAGTAGTAGGACCTTCTCCACTAAAATATGGAACACTCTTAAGGGTTGCTCAAGGAATTTGGTCATATTGAGTAAGATTTAAAGGAGATGATCTAGTGAAGGCTAAAAAAGGTTGGTTCCTATCCATATTATAATGTAGATTGTGAGTACTAGGGGTTGAACCAAGTAAAAAATTTAGACTTTCTAAACACCAACTCCCTTGAATAAGGATGAGTATTCACAAATCTAAATATTTTGATAGAACACAAAGGTAATTGCATAAAATCAAAGGGTATACCTTTAGTATCAGACCTAATGGTCACCTTTGGCATGGAAATTAAGGACTTTAAATATCCAAAGATTTTAAAACTTAGTGGAGTTACCAAGTACTGAATGTAGATGTTCTTGTAGATACAAATATGTTAAGACCAAACAAATATTGGATAATATTTTAGGACTTAAAGTCCAACTAGGCATGCCAAAAACTATTGTCACTTGGATTTTCACCCATTAAGTATATTTATTATCTCTCCTCATCTAAGTGACACAATAGAAACATCTCACTTGTTTTGGGTAATCAATTTGATGAGATGAATCTCTATAAGGGTTAGTTCCCTTGATGCACTCTTTGAAACACTCTCCTACTTATCAAAATTTCATGAAAAGGGTTAAGAAGAAAAAATTATAAAGCTAAAACATGATGAACCAATATTTAATTTCATCTTATTGACTGAAATTATACTACTTAGACCAAAACAAAGCTTCTTTCACATAAAATTCACAACTCAAGATAGATTGTTACATCAATATTTCATATGTTAGGTTAAGGAGGTATATTTATGTTTAGGAGGGATGATGAGTGATCATTTAGAGAATAAAATAATATAAAAATATAAAACTCTTATAAACTTGAAGATAACACTAACAAATACCTATAACAATTACTCTTATGCACACTTGGTGAACAATCAAGGATAACATGCTAGAAAAGATCATCTTCTACTAGACAAGACTAATAAGATTGTAACAAAAATAAAATTTACAAAATGTAAGTACTAAATTAACTTATTTATTTATTAAATATTCATTAAAATACAAAATTGGATAGGGTTTCACCATTAACCAAAATAGGCTACTCAAAAGAGCCAAAATAGCCACTACTTATAACATTTGGGAGTGGCGAAAAACAAAGGATGTCCAAAGCTCACTTGGACACATATAAATATAATAAAATAGTTTAAATTTTAATTAAAAATATATGTGAATAAACATTCAATTTTATGATGTGCAAGTGTTCATTCAAGTCATAAAACTCATGAAAAATGGCATGAAACTCCTTGTGTTGGCTCAAAAAATTACCTTCATGATTTGGAGTTGTTTGAACATTAAAAAATTGACTAAGGATAACTATAATTATTTTAATTAGAGGTAATTATTTCATACATGCCTCTCCATGCATTGATTTTAGTACTATTCATCTATAATCTACTAGAAATGAACCATCACTACCTGTAGTCCAAAAAACTCCTCTTTCCCACACTTTTCACACTTGGACTAAAATTTGAATTATTTTTTCCATGATTATATATAAATGGTAATTTATTACATGTTTTAATATACTAAATGACCTTATAATAATTAGTCACACCTTAAAATCACTTCCACTTAGAGTTTTCACACTTCTCACTAGCTTGGTCACTATGCCAGTTTTGATTGGCTAAGATGAGAGATATTATTCAAAAACTTATGATTTTTTTAAAGGAATTAAATTTCCATAATTAGTTATTAAAAGTATATATATTCCTCCTAGACTTTACTTCATATCTTGAATGTTCCTAGAACTTGTACAATGGATAAAACTATCAAAGAAAGCCATTTTATACCATGTATGTATAGGTAGAGTAGCATAAAAAATTATGATGAGGATCCTTTAACATTATTATACAACCTAAAATTCTTCCATGTCCATTTAATTCCATCTAGATGCATCTCCATCCTTCTTTTCCCAATCGGGTCCTTCTAAGGGTTTAGTAAGGGTTTTAGATAATTTTCTTCCTTAAGATTTGTTCGTAAATCCTTGAAACTGGGAATTATAAAAAAATCCAAAAACATGATTTTAAGGGACCCTAATAAACTCTCCAAAATCTTTTTTCTTTCATGCATGTCCTTAGAAAAGATATGAGCATTTGAAATCACCCTATCAAGCTTATTTCCACCTTTCCTACATGCTTGGACTACCTCTAAGCTAAAGGTAAATTTCTTATAGGTTTATTTATATAAAAAAGGATAAAATATGTCTAAATAAATATCATAAACATTATCCAACTAGATACAATATTTATCAAGAGCTAGAAGTGAAGTTAAACCCCCAATTGGCTCTAGGTTACTTCAAATCCTAATAGGATTAGCATGCACCTTGTTGGTTTTGGATATTTAGACTTATCTATCATGTATGGGCTGGTGTCTAATTATTTTTAATACATAGTTAAATATTAAAAATTCATCACATAACCTCCCAAGCACTCCTTCTCATCTTTTCCTTTCATTCACCAACAAGGCCTAATTCAAGCTTGTCTAGTTAGACTATGTGCAAGAGTGTTTTGGTCATTTTTGAGAGTTATAATCCTAAATTAGTGCTTAATAGAATATATTAATATTTAATACACTTCACAAGATGTTTCTTGAGGTTCCCAAATCCTCCCATCAAGTTTCTCACCCTCCTTGGCCTCATTTACTTGTTTTGCCAAACTTTAATTTTTCTTGATTAGCTGACATTTGAGACAAATTAGTGAGGTATATCATTCCTACCCTAGGAAAAATGAATATTATATGATTTTTATTAGGTTAAAATTAAAAATTTAACCAAATTTTTTATCTGGATTCATCCAATTAGGCACCTAATCAACTCAAAATGCCCAAAAAAGACCTCCAAAAAAGATTATTTTCTACATTTTGGACTTACACCCAAGAATAACCTTTCAAGGATAAATAAAATATGATTGGTTTTATTAAATAATCTTGTTATTCAACCAAAAAAACTCCTCTCATTTGGATTCTTAATTCTTACATATTGAGCAACATGGGTTTCCTAGTGCAAATGTATGGACTGCTACCTTTAACTAGGGGGAAGAGTGGGTGGTAAACTTGAAAAGAGTCTCAGAGTATGTGAGAACACCTTATTGATAAATAAAGAACCATTTTCATGTTTTTTTAACCTTCTATTTCTCCCCTTTGTATATTCACCTCTTACCCTTACCAACACTATACACTGAGTTGTAGGTGTATACAAGGCCTTAGGAGGTTTGTGTAGGTTTATTTCACATTATTTAGAGATTATGAAGTTCATAATGATATTAATGGAGTTGGTAATATGATTTTTTCATCATTACAACCCCTCCTATACTCTTTACAGTCACCTTAAACTTGTAATATTGAGTTCTTCCCTCTTGACTGAGATACTATGCCAAAATGACTGTTGTAGGTGTATGTTAGCCTTAATTGGGCTTGGTCATGTTTTTTAAAGGCCTCCTTTGAATCCCTTGAGGTTAAAAAACATATTATTATACCTTTAACCAACTTAAATTCCCTAAAAAACCACCTAAACATCAATTTTGGGTCATTGTTTCCATACCCAATTGTACATACACATTTCTTGTAGAGGGACACCTATAGGTGCCAATGGAGCTTAGAGTACCATACATTACCATCATACAGATGACCTTTATGACTATTTCCATACTATTAAATTAATTAAACCATTCCAACACAATAATGTATTTTATTTTCTCTTGGGATATCAACTATCATCTAAACCTCAAACCTGTAGATAAGATGCATGCTTTCAGTGTTTTTAAGGGCATCTTTAGGACCCTAAACAACCAATTTCCATAAATATTTTTAATACATTTTTTTCATGTCTCTTTTCCATACTATATGATATAAGTTTAACCTATTTATATGTTTCAAATTTCATTACAACCATTTTGTAAGAGATCCTTGAAAAGCCCTTGGACCTCTATTTTTACATTTTAGGGAAGATTTCCCTAAACTCAGTCTTTGCTTATTTCAAGGTATCTTACATCTTTTTTCCATTTGACATCTCAAACAAATTTTTAATTATCAACCAACATGTTAAGATTCAAGGGGAGGATTTAGCATACCCAACCTTATGTGCAAGTGCCTTCATTACTCTGAGGTAAATACTGTAGATGTTCACTTTATATATATGCAGTAGGTTAATTAGACAATATACAAAGTGTGTAGGTTTGTAAAAATTATATGCCTTCCCTAATAATTCCAATACACCCTTATCAATATTAAGAGATTGAAACACATGTAAACCTTTTTACCTCTCATCATGATGCTAGTAAAGGGCTCCTATAGGTGTGCATTGGTTGTATGCAGGTAGTGAATATGAAATGAAGCATAAGTGTGGATGAAATCCCTCATGGAAAACTCAAACTCATTATATATCCCTAAAATATAATATTTTAATTAATTAAATCTTAAGACTAGTTCCAAAACATCCCTTTCAATGTGAAAACCACTTGCAAACATCTGGAATAAAGCAGGCAGGTATAACTAGTGACTGGTTGGTATGGGGAGTGAGCTTGTAACCAATATTGTATCTTTCCTAACAAAAAAATGATATCTCCTCATATATTTATGAATTATAAAAATAACTCATCTTGATTACCATTCCATGAATAAGTTAGACAAGCTCTAAACATGTGACTACAAGTGAAATTAAGCATAGACTTGACTGTGAGGGATAACAAGACTGCAAGCTCCCCAAAGCATGATGTTATAAACATAATCATGAATTTATGTGATCAATATTCCATGGAGACATGGAAAAAAATAATATCCTATTCATATGAAATCCCATGTAGGTAATTCAACCTTCTGCAAGTAGAAAACTAATTGAGACTGCACATGGTGGCACCTTCCTACAATATGAGAACAATTTCCCATAAAACACCATGAAACATGAAACCAATCATTAATAATATTTTATAAGGTATCAAAAAACCTCTAGATTCAACCTCACCAAATGCTTTATATGTAATTGTCCAAGATGGAGTAAAACCTATAGGGTATAGGAAATAGTGAGCAAAAAAACATAGTCAGCTTGTAGGGGATGGTTCATAATGCATGGTTGACTAATCTTAATAATATTGTTATGTAAATGAAGGTATATAATTTTAATACTACATACATATATAATTTTAACTAAATATCTTTATCTATCTATACTAAGCATAAGACTACTGGTCACTTCTATGTGTCTAGAAAGGCAAGAAAGGAACATAATGGTTTTGGGACATTTTTAGCACTTCCAAATATTGTGAATAACTTATATTAGTTTTATGAATATTAAGATATGTTCCATAACCTTATCCCATGTGTTAGCTTCCTCCATAGGCCACACAAGTGCTAAACTTCCCCTTTCTAGTTGATTACCTAATATTTAGTTAGATAACCTAAAATATTTTAATTGAACTAACATTATTGATAGTGAAATTGACTTATTGTATGTTTGAATGGAAAAAATGACACTTGGATAACTTGAGAGCTATTTAAATTGCATTTATGACCCCTTAAAAGTCCACTAAGTGGCTAAACATGACATATAACTAATTAGACCATTCCTAAAGCTAAAAAAACATTAAATTACATCAAATGAGCTATAATATACCCCATGGAAAATTATTAGACCAATAAAATATCTAAAAATAAAGTTTTTACCTATCGGTGTCCAAATTTGATCTTGAAATCAAATTTGGTCAACAAAATGGTGACTTATAGGGGTAGTATACCTACTATACAAAGACCAATAGCCTTATCAATCCATGGGCCAAGGGATTAAATGAATTATTAAATACAACTAGAAAGGAAATGCCTAAAACACACACAAAACAACAACACATTAACCAAACACTAAACAAAAAAAGACACCAATAAGACTCACACATGTGCATAAGCAGTTAGGGAAAATAATAAAAACACTAGATATGTACAAGGAAAGAGGAGAACCTTAGTATTAATGTTTAATATATATACCATTGAATAGGATATGAATCTCCTCCCCATCCAACTTTGAGAGTTGAAAAGCATTGTGTTTCTTGAATTAAGTGATGACATAAGGGCCACTCCACAAAGCATCAAACTTTGTGTGTTTTCCAAGCTTAGCCCTATCTTAATCCCACTTTAGAACAATTTACCCCTCTTGGAAGATTCTTGGCATGGATTTATTATCAAAATATCTCTTTGTTTGATCATGATGAGCTCTCATAGTTTGTATAGCTTGATCCCTTATTTCTTCAAGTTCCATCAACTCACACAACCTGACCTCCATGCTTTTATTTTCCATCAACTCTAGTTGGTAAGTGAGATACAAGGCTATTAACTCAAGTGAAATAGGTAGTATAGCTTCTCTCCCATAAACAAGTGTATATGGTGAGTTTCCACTAGCTTTTTTGGGGGTGATTCTATCAGCCCAAAGAGTTGTCTTCAACTTGCAATGCCAAGTTCTTTGCTTTTCCTCCATTGTCCTATTTATGATATTTATTAGATTATTTTTAGTATACTCATCTATTCCATTCCCTTTTTGATAATATTTTGAGGAAGTACTAAGATAAATACCATGTTTCAAAGCCCACTCACTTGTCTTCATTCCAAGGAAAGCCAATGCATTATCTATGATTATTGTTGAAGGAGCCCCAAACCTTATCACTATACCTTCATATAAGTCTAAAACTAAACTTTCATTTTTTTCCTTGAGAGCTAAAACCTCTACCCATCTTGTAAAGTAATCTATAATAGTCAACACCCACTTGTGGCCATCACTAAAATGTGATTAGGCCTATGAAATTTAGACCCCATTGCATAAAAGGTTGGTCTAATTATATTGGATGAAGAGGCAACGCTAAAATATTTTAATTACCATCAAAGAGATAACATTTTTGACATTTACTTACCAAATCATGGGTGTCTTTGAACAAAGCAGGCCAAAAGTATCTAGCTCTCATAATCTTAGCAGTTGTGGTTCTTGGAGCAAAGTGACCACCAACTGGTCCATCATGAAACTCAAGAAATATTTTATCAACCTAATTTAATTCAACACATCTCAATAGTATACTTGATAAATATTTACTAAACAACACTTCATCAATAAGTACATAAGGAATAGATTGTAATCTAAAGTACCTTCTTTTCGCTCTATCTAGTCCTTGTGGATACTCACCAGTTTAAAGAAAATGGATCATTTCTTGTGTCCAAATCCTCATTGATGAAGATGCAGATATCATAGGATCATCATGAAGGGCCAAAAAAACTTATTTTTTTTCCCTAAAAATCTAAATCAAGGTGTTCACATAATCCCTTCCCTTTGACTAGCTTGGTTATCTTGATTTCTACATCATACTCCATCACTTTTGTGATCCAACCAACCCTTTTTTCATTCAAATATATAATCAAAAGGAAGTATTTGACACTAGGATGAGGTACCAACATATGAATCTTTTTGTTACATAACATATGTCTAAAATTATTTAAACTTCTAATAACTAAAAGTCCTTACTTCTCTACATAGGTGTATCTTACCTCATAGCCTTCAAATATTTGACTACAGATGACAATAAGATACTCCAAATTTTTTCATTTGATTGAGTGATCATGGGAAAAATTAACTCTTAATTTACAAAGGTATACAATTTTAAATCCTTTGATAAATTAGGAATTGTAATAGTTAGAGATTGAGCAATAGTTTACATGATCTCTTCAAAACTCTCTTTTCTTCTCCTTGTCCAAGTAAACACTACATATTTACTTAGCATGGAGGTTAGAGGATTGAGTAAATTATAAAAATCAGGAATAAACCTCCTTATAAAATTTATTTTTCTAATTAAACTTTTCAAATCTTTCTTTTGTTTAGGCAAAGTCAATGCCAAGATTTCATTCACCCTTTCAGGATCTATGGATACACCTTTCTATGAGACAATGTTTCATAAATTTTTGCCTTAATAGATAGAAAACACACACTTATTCAGATTGAGAGATATTCCAAACTCTCTACATCTCTCAAAAATTTTACTAAGGTGATTCAAAAGGTCTTTTGCATCCTTAGAAAAAAATGTGATATCATCAAGATACACCAACACTATATCATTTATTAGACCTTGAAAATCCATATCCATTACACATTGAAATGTTTCTAAAGCATTAGACAAACCAAAGGTAATTTTAATATAATAATATGTACCCCATTTACTAGTAAAGTTTGTGTTATATTGATCACTTTCCTTTACCAAAATCTGGTTATACTATGAGTATCCATCAGTGAGTGAGAACCTTTCACTACCTACCACAACTTGAAAAATATTCTCCATGAAAGGAAGAGGATAATGATACTTGAAGGATAATATATTAAAATATATAAATTCAATAAATAACCTAATTTCCCCATTCTTATTCCTCATCAAGATTAAGTTTTCCAAACAAGATAAATGCTTAATAGGAAAAATGATCTTAGACTCAATCAACTTTGTAATCTCCTTTCTCATGAGAGGATCAATGTTAGGATTTATTGGCCTTTGAATTTATTTTATAGGCTTATAATTATGATCTTTATCTATGGTATGTTGAGGTAATTTTGGATCAAATTCCTTTAAATCACTATATTCCCATGCAAAGACATCAAAAAATTCTTTGCATAACTCAATGAAAGCATATCTCTCTTCTCTAGTATATACCTTTCCAAGAGAAATATAATTATACTTGAATAATTGTAATATCTTATAGTTTTATTTATACTTATACATGATTACCTTTTCCTTCTTTAACTGGTTATCATCATTGAATATACTATCAAGTGTGACTAAGCCCTTAGGGAGCTTGTTTGTCTTCAATTATATAATCTGCCCTCCATATTATTGTTATAGTTTGGACTAATTATTTGAGGAAAACTCAGCCTATTATTGTATAAAAAGAGATATTTATTGGTCAATATCAAAAAATTACTAGTTAGAGACATTACCAGGTATATAGAGGCTTGCAATCACCTTGAGATGAGGCTAGTTCTTTTCTTCTCTTATTCACTTTGGAACATCAAACTGAGCTCCAATGGCTACCAACCTATCAACATGTTTGTTATCTTTTGTTTTTATATATTAGATGTTTAAATATTTGAAATATTCCACAATATCCCACACCCTATGCTTATAGGACTTAAGCAAAGGGATCTTAGTCAAATTTTTGCCTCTTATTGGATTCACAACTAACTCACTATCATCATAAACTTTTAACTCTTTCACACTTCGTTTTCTAGCCCACTCAAGGTCCTAAATAAGGGCCTAATATTATACCACATTACAAGTACAACTTAATTTAATTCTAAAAGCTGATTAGTACCTTTCCTTGGATGGATAAACTAACATTTCTCCATCACCTACTCCAACCTTACTTCTAGATCCATCAAACAAAAGCTGCCATAAACCATCCATGTTTTCATTTGACTTAATCAAATTTGGCATGAAAGAGACTTATTAACAAAGTAAATACACTCCAATATGATATTAATCTATGAATTTTTAAGGATCATGCTCATAATTCTTAGATTCCCATTCATTTAAATACAAAATAGAAACTTTTCCAAGAGAAGTTGGATATTGGACCATGTAAAGCTCTTCCTCATCAATAATGGAATAATTAAAATTTTAAAATTTAGGCATGTATGGATCTAAATGATTGTGATGAATAGGATCTAATTGAATCTTCACCTTGTTATCATACTTGATCCTAAAAACCATATATGACTAATTGGTTTCCAAGTATCTAACTATCTTGGCTATAAAATCTCTTAACAAAGAAAGATAAAAGTATGGAGGTAAATCTAAAATAACCACATCATGAAGGATGGAAAAAGTAGGACAATCATGTAAAATAAAATTAAAATCCTTGAATACTCTCAAGGTCTTTATTGGTGATCCATCCAATTGTAGGACTCCTTTAGCTATTGGTTCATACTTGAGGCCTAGTTTGTCTACTATTGATTTGGGCATAGCTAAAGTACTAAGCCCAATATCTATGATACAATTGTGGAATAAGAAATCACCAATGATCAAGGATAGTTAAAATCGATGAGTCATCATTTTTCTTCACTTGCCATCAATAGGCTGAGTTTTATTCACTAGAACAACATTTTTAGTCCTAGCTAATCCAATTTATTTACCTAATCTAAACAATTTATTTTTGAGACTATCCTTTTTCTTGGTAATTCCAATGAGAACCAATATTAAATATACATGTGTGGTTTCTTCATCTGATATATAACATTTTTATAAGGTTTGTTCATCTTAGAATTCTCTTTAAAAGCACTGATACCTTGTGTTGTAGCATGTGAAGATGGGTGCATAGCAGTTAGACTTAAATTCTATATTTTTTAATTCTCCTCCACCTTAGGAAATAATTTATACACACTCACAATTGGGGATTATATAAGAGTAAAAATAGGTCCTTGAGTTTCCCCTTGTGCCTCTTTAATATCCCTCTTCTTAGACCTAGTGTTAGAATATATACTAGCATTCACATTAGTTGAGCTTCGCACATAATTTATGGTAAAAACTTCTCCCTCTAAATGATTCATAAGGGTAGAATTAGATTTTTTTTTTCCATTATCTACCCACTTTACATTGGAACCACAAAACTAGGAACTTGAGATACTTGACTACCTTGTATTATCATGGCTTGACTAGGCATTTCATTAGTATATGCAAATTGGCCTTGATCTTGGTCATACGAAGGATATCATAGTTGTTCTTAAACAAAGTATTTTTGAGTGGGAACAAGAGATATAGAAGATAACAATGGGGAATTAGGATTGAAACTTTGGTAAGGTCTAGCTTGAGTTATTTGACCTTATCCTTCAGCATTACCTTGAAAAGCAGGCCTTCTTATTTGTCTAAACTAATTATAGGGATGGTAAGGCCTATAATTTTGAGATTGTTGTATTTTGAGAGAAAAAAATTCATTAGTAACACTTTGGAGAAAAATATTGTCTTCATGAATCTCATTGTTATGGGTAATGGTGTAATTTTATTGACTATTAGGAAAAGGAGCCAAGGTAGGCAATGTAACTTGATTAGGAGGTTACAAATCAGGGAACAATGGAATTGGTGGTCTGGGATCAATATTCCTACTTGAAAAAGATAATTCTTAACATTAATAGCTATCTCATAAGCACATAATAGTTTATTTCCACCCATGTATTGGATCATCATGTCTATATCACTATTCAATGCTCTTAGGTAATACAAGAAGGCATAATTTGCAGTAAGTATCACAAGGGCTGGGATCGTATCCCATGTTTTTTGAAATCTAGAGTTAAAATCTTGCATGAACTCTTGGATATCCCTCTTTATATTAGTTTATTACTTAGCTTATGTTAAATGATCACTCTTCTCTTCAAACCTTTTAGACAATAGGTCTTCTAGTTCATCCCATAAAGAAATGAAATTATGAGGTAGAGTTTCATACCAATATAAAGCTTTCCTTTTGAAAGATAATGATAATAACCTGATGGCTACATTCTCTTGAGTGATATTATAGATATTGAATAAGTTTTATATGTTTATAATGTGTTAAATGTGATTATTAGGACCTTATCCACTAAAATATGGAACACTCTTAAGGGATTCTCTAGGAATTTGGTCATATTGAACAAGATTCAAATGGAATGATCTAGTGAAGGCTACAAAGGGTTGGTTCCTATCCATATTGGAATTTAGATTATGAGTACAAGGGGTTGAACCAAGTGGAAAATTTGACTTTATAAACACAAAATCCCTTGAATAAGGATGAGTATCCACAAATTTGAATCTTTTGATTGAATATAAATGTAATTTCACAAACTCAAAGGGTATACCTTTAGTAGTAGACCTAGAGGTCACCTTTGGCATGGAAATTAAGGATTGAGTCCCACTATGCATGGTAAAAAATGTTTTTACTTTAATTTTAACCCTTTGAGAATATTTATAATCTCTCCTAATCCAAGTGGTATAATGGAAACATCTCACTTGCTGTGGGTAATTAATTTGATGAGATGAATCTCTAGAAGGGCTAGTTCCCTTGACGCACTCTTTGAAACACTCTCCTACTTATCAAATTTGCATGAAAATGGTTAATAATAAAAAATTATAAAGATAAAATTTAATTCACCAATATTTAATTTACTCCTATTGACTAAAATTATAATACATAGAGAAAATAAATCTTCTTTCACACAAAACTCACAACTCAAGACAAATTGTTACATCAATATTTCATATGCTAGGTTCAAGAGGTATATTGATGTTTAGGAGGGATGATGAATTATCCTTTAGAGAATAAAATCATATAATTTTTTTGAAACACTTATAAACTAAAAGATAACACTAATAAAGACTTGTAAGAATTACTCTTCTACACACTTAGTGAACAATCCATGATAACATTCTAAAAAAGATCATCTTCTACTAGACAAGACCAACAAGATTGAAATAAAAATAAATTGTAAAAAATTTAAGTAGGAAAATTAAATTTTTTATTTATTAAATATTCATCAAAATACAAAATTGGCTAGGGTTTAACCATTAACCAATGGAGGCTGCTCAAAAGAGCCAAAACAGTCACTACTTATAGCATTTGGGAGAGGGGCAAGACAAAGGAAGTCCAAAGGTCAATTGGACACATATAAAGATAATAAAAGAGGTTAAATTTGAATTATAAATATATTTTAATTTAAATATTCAATTTAAATAAGTAAAAGTGTCCATACAAGTCATGAAACTCATGAAAAATGGCATGAAACTACTTGTGTTGGCTCAAAAACCTGCCTTCATGATTTGGACCTATTTGAACATCCCAAAATTGACTAGGGATAAGTATGATGATTGGAATGAGAAGGAAGTATTTAATAAATTACTCTCTATGTGTTTTTTTTAGTCTTATTCATTTGGAATATCCTAGAAATGAGACATCACTACCTATAATCTAAAAAACTCCTCTTTCCCACACCTTGCACACTTGACCTCAAATTCAGATTTTTTTACTCCATGAAAATCAATAAAATTTATTTGATGAGATGTTTAAATATAATCCATGGCCTTATAATAATTAGGAACACCTTAAAATCACTTCTACTTGGAGTTTTCACACTTCTCACTAGCTTGGTCACTATGCCAGTTTTGATTGGCTAAGATGAGCGATAATTTTTGAAAACTTTGAATTTTTTTAATGTAATTAAATTAAAATATCAAGTTATTAAAATTAAATATATTCCTTCCAAACTTGATTTCATATCTTGAATGTTCCTAGAACCTTCACAATGTACAAAATTATCAAAGAAAACCATTTTGTACCATGTCTGTATAGGTATGGTAGGACAAAAATTGATGAGGAGTATACTTTAATACTATTATAAAACCTCATATCAATTTCATGGCCATTAAATTCCATCTAGATGCATCTCCATCCTTCTTTTCCCAATCAGGTCCTTCCAAGGGTTTAGTAAGGGTTTTAGATAATTTTCTTGCTTAAGCTTTGTTCATAAAGCCCTGACATTGGAAGTTAAAAAAATGAAAAAAAATGATATTAATAAACCCTAATAACCTATCCAAAATATGTTGTCTTTCATGCATGTCCTCAAAAATGATATGAGCATTTGAAATCACCCTATCTAGCTTGTTTCCATCTTTCCTGCATGCTTGGACTACCTCTAAACTAAAGGTAACCTTCCTATAGGCTTATTTACATAAAAAATTTAAAATATGTATAAATATATCTCATAAACATGATACAACTAGATATAACATTTAATAAGAGCTAGAAGTGAAGTTAAACCCCCAATTGGCTCCATGTCACTTCAAGACCTAATAGGCTTAGCTTCCACCTTACTGGTCTTAGCTATTTGGATGTATCTCTCATGGATGGGATGGTGTATCATGATTTTTCACACCTCATTCAATCTTAAAAATTCATCACATAAGCTCTCAATCACTCCTTTTCATATTTTCCTTTCATTCACCAACTAGGCATAATTGAAGCTTGTCTAGTGGGGACTATGTGCAAGAGTGTTTGGGTCATTTTTAGAGGTATAAGACTAAATTAGTTATTAATATCACCTATTAAAATTTTATAGACTTAAAAATATTTTTCATAAGGTTCCAAAATCCTCCCATCAATTTTCTCACCCTCCGTGGCCTCATTTGCTTGTTTTGCCAAACCTTGATTTCTCTTAACTGGCTCACCTCTGAGATAAATTAGTGAGGTATATCCTTCTTCCAAAAATCAAAATGAATATTATAGAAGTTTTATTAGGTAATAATTAAATTTTTTAAAATATTTTTTTAAATCTATATTCATCTAATTAAGCACCTAACCATCACAAAATGTCTAAAAAAGACCTCCAAAAAGGACTATTTTTTGCATTTTCTACTTCCACTAGAGAATGACCTTTCAAGGCTAAATATAATATTATTATGTTTCTTAAACATATTATAAACCATAAATTAATGATAAATAATCTTGGTATTCATCAAAAAACACTTATCTCCTTTGGATTCTTCATTGTTACCCATTGAGCAACATGGGTTTACTAATGCAATTGTATGAACTACTACCTTTGGCTAGGAGGAAGAGTGGGTGATAGATTTTAAAAGAGTCCTGGAGTATGTGAAAACACCTTATTGATAAAATCATGAACCATTTTAATTTTTTTTTAACCTTCTCTTTTTCCCCTTTGCATATTCACCTCTTACCCTCACCAAGACTATACACTCACCTGTAGGTGCATATAGGGCCTTAGGAGGTATGTGTAGTTTTATTTCACATTATTTAGATCTTATAAAGTTCATAATAATCTCAATGGAAGTGTTAATATTATTTTTTCATTATTCAAACCCCTCCTATACTCTTTACAAGAACCTTAAACTCATAAGACTGATTTCTTCCCTCTTGACTGAGATACTCTACCAAAATGACTGTTGTAGGTGTATATTAGCCTTAATTAGGCTTGGTAATTATGTTTAAAGGAATAATTTGAATCAATTGAGGTAAAATAACATATATACATACTTTTATCCCATTTACATGTCCTGAAACACCACCTATATATCAAGTTTGGGTCATTATTTCCATACCCAACTATAGGTACACATTTCTTATAGAGGGACCCCTATATGTGCCCATGGAGCTTGGAGTAACATAAATCAACATCATAATGATGACCTTTATTACTATTTTCACAATATTAAATCAATAAAACCATGCCAACATAAGAATGTATTTTTTTTCTCTTGGGATATCAACTGTCGTCCAAACCTCAACAGGCTTTCAATGTTTTTAAGGGCATCTTTAGGACCCTCAACAACCACTTTCCATCAAATTTTTTGACTCCATATTTTGTATGTATATTTTAAATACTATAGGATATAATTTTCACATATTTATATGTTTCAAAGGTCATTTAAACCATGATTTAAGAGATCTAAAAAATCCCTTGGACTTCTATTTTCACATTTTAGGGAAGGTTTCCCTAAACTCAGTCTTTTCTTCTTTCAAGGTATATTAATATTATTTTTCAAATTTGAAATCTAAAACAAGTTTTTAATGATCATCCAACATGTTAAGATTCAAGGGGAGGCCTTACCATACCCAAACTTATATACAAGTGCCTTCATGGATCTGAGGTACCACCTATAGGTGGTCACATTATACACAAGTAGGTAAATTAGATAGTATACAAAGTTTTTTAGGTTTTTGAACACTTATATTCCTTCAATAATCATGAAAATACACCCTTATAAATCTTAAGAGATTAAAACACATGTCAATCTTTCAACCTCTCAACATGATGTCAGCAAACGGCTCTTATAGGTGTGCATTAGTTGTATGTAGTTAGTGAACATGAAATGAATCACAAGTGAGGATGAAAGGCCTCATGGAAAAATAAAAATAATTATAAATCACTAAAATATACTATTTCCATTAATTAAGTATTAATACCAGTTCCAAAACATCCCTTTCAATGTGAAATCCACTTGTAGATGTCTAAAACAAAGCAAGTAGGTATAACTAGTGACTGGTTGGTGTGGGGAATGAGCTTTTTACATGTATTTTATCTTCCTTAAAAAAAATTAAATCTCATAATTTATTAATGACTTATAAAACTAACACACACTAATTTCCATTCCATGAACAAGTTAGATAAGCTCTAAACATGTGATTGCAAGTTAAATTAAGCATGGAGTTGACTGTGAGGGATGGAAAAAATGCAAGCTACCCACAACATGATGTTATGAAAATAATAATGAAGGGAGGTGATAAATATGACATGGAGACAAGGGAAAACAAATCCTATTAACATGATATCCCATGTAGTGAATTCAACATTTTGCAAGTGGAAAATTGATTGAGACTACACATGGTGGCACCTTCCTAAAACATGAGACAAATTACCCATAAAAAACCATGAAACATGAAACCAAGAAAGAATATAATTTTATAAGTTATCCAAAATCCTTTGGATTCAACCTTGAAAATTGGTTTGTACGGACTTGTCCAAAATGGAGCAAAACCTATCGGGTTCAAGAAATAGTGAGTAGAAAAACATAATTAGCTTGTATAGGATGGTTCATAAATCATGGTCAACCCATAATTTCAATATTTTTGTTTAAATTAAAGCCTCTAAGTTTAATACCACCTCCCAAAATATGTTGAATTGAAACCTCTTCTATTTTTTATACTAAGCACAAACCTAATGGTCACTTTTGTGTGTTTACAAAGGCAAAAAAGGAACAAATTAGTTTTGGGCCCTTTTTATCACTTTAAAAGAATTTCAAGCACTAATATTAGTTTTATGAAGATGAAGATACAATAAATCACATTATCCCACATTTCACCTTCCTCCATGGGCCATAAAAGTTCCAAACTGTCCCTTTTCAGTTGATTACTTGATCTTTAGTTAGATAACCTACAAGATTCTGATTGGACTGACATTCTTGATAGTGAAACTAACCTTTTGGACATTTAAAAGGAAAAAGTGACACATATACACCTTGGGAACCATTCCACTTTCATTTATGACCCCTTAATAGCCCACTAAGTGACTCAACATGACATAGAACTAATTAGACCATGCCTAAAGTGAACAAAGCATTAAATTACATAAAATTAATCTAATATACCCCATGGAAAGTTATTATACCCATAAAACATATAAAACCTAGTTTTTTATCTATAGGGGTCCAAATTTTACCTTGATGTCAATTTGGTCAATAGATAATCCACACCATTAAGTCACTTCACAAAAGACCCCTATGCCTTCATTAATGAACCTAAAGATAACTTTGTATACTAGTAGTTCATTAATTATGGGTGTGCTCATGAGGTGAGCTTGGAATGAGTCTTTGAAAATATCTACTAACATGATTTAACCTTTGTATAATTCCACCTCCCACCATGGATACCCGAAACCATCATGGAGTAACTTAATATTAACCAGTATGCTTCTCATCCTTCTTTGCCAATTTGAAAGTAGTATGTCTCTTAAGCATATTTTTAGGTGTCCTTTATCACTATAGGTGTCCTTAAGGTTGAAACCCTATATATTTATGTTTAATAAAACTCATTTTTTACCTTTTAACTCTCATTCATCATAGTGGTTACCCTATGAACTGTCATCTTTAAGAGACCTATATATCACTGTCTTCTTATTGACTCTTGCCATCTTGGAGGAATGGTTATAGGTACATGTTTCAAGAAATAAGTTTGAATATTATTTATTATTTATATAATAATAAAATTTATTATAACACTCAATGAGGCCTTCATCATGATATAAAACTTAAATAAAACAAGAATCATGATCAATAATGCCTATCTTATTATTAACTAATAAATGTTTTTTAAGCTCTTGAAGCTATATGTAGTTATAAGTTCCATGGAATTTTTTTTTTTAGAATCTTAAGACACATGACCTACATGAAATCAAACCCCCATTAGGTCTATCCCTAATGTTTGTCATGATCATTACCTCTAAAAACCCTACTCAAATTTACCTTCTTGAGAAAAGTCTATCCCTTCCTTCATGTTGATTGTATATGATGGTTATAAGTCCTTTATATGGACTATGGAAAGGTTCCTTGGAGTTTTATGGGTTTGAAAATATGCAAAAAACTTGAAGGTGTAGACTATCATGATGAATTTCATTATGTTCAACCACCCACATGAGGGTCAACCCAATGACCTTCTCCTTCATAGCTCATTTTCCCTCCAAGATTTAGTTACTCTTATCTTGGTTGTAGTAGTGCATATAATGTGTTTTTAGGACTTATTTTGAGGTGAAAGGACTCTTATTGGATATTTTTTTATCCTCTTATCTAAAATGGAACATCTTATGATATTTTAAGGCTCTTCAAACATAATAAACTATGGTAACCTTGAGACTATGAAAGATCTTAATGCCTCACTATTTGATTGTGTTCATGTTTTAAGATTCTCTTGAGTCAATATTTACTTTATTATATCATTACATATTGATATAAAACCTTAATATTATAAATATCTTTCTATATTTGGAAA
The DNA here is from genome assembly GCA_037957365.1 of Torreya grandis. Lineage (NCBI taxonomy): Eukaryota > Viridiplantae > Streptophyta > Pinopsida > Cupressales > Taxaceae > Torreya > Torreya grandis. Next base: position 388,758 of record JARHVA010006645.1, on the reverse strand, counting down.
CACACCACTCTAACAACCCCAAACTTTGACTGTAGTTCCTCCACTATGCTAGTTTTTGGCTATGGGTCCTTATGTACTAGCTATAGGTCTTTATTAGGTGGTAAACCAATTCCCTTATTGGTTTTCCATGAAATAATTATACTCTCTTAGGCACAAGGTTCATTCAATCCATTGATATTTATTATCTTTGAAATAGGAAAATTAGTCTTTTCTTGTTAATATGTCTATCTAATACCTTTGAATCAAATATTACCACCGAAAAACCTCTTATAGAATTTTTATGAACTTCCTCTATTCATCTCTATTCACTCATTCAATGTTTCCTCAAGCCCTCACCTTCTAGCTCATTATTAGGATATCCTCTTTAGGTCTCAACTACCAAATGATGATATGGGTCTCAAGGATCATTCTTCTATGGTATATTATATTAGAAGGTAAATTAACATCTTATCTAACCCCTTATATGTGACCAAAGACACTTCACACTTCCATTCCACACACAAGGCTCACAATGGTCTCTTAAGGCTTGTAGCCTTTTTTCTTATTTTTCTCTTGGTTTGAAAAATCTAAAAACATTGATAAGGATATAAAAGTACATTAGAGTACCCTCTATCTTCCTTCAAATTTTTATCAAATTCCCTTCCCTAACTCCATACCTAGGGTGCTCTTCCTTTGTAACCCATCTCTCATTAGGCCTAATTAGCCCTTAAGCACACCAACAAGTCTAGAAACCATAATATACAACCCCATTTTAGTATATAACATTTTTATTCACTTTTATCTTATCCAATTAGTTATTATTACAAATTTAAATAATTTTCCTAGTTGAAACTCCCATAAATAATAAAACCCTAACCTAGGGTTTCTCTTCTTTTATATAGGCCCCAGAGCCTAATAAATTATATATATTGAGTCTTGGAGTGTTTAAAAAGGTTAAATGGCCTTAAAAATGTCTATTTAAATGTTATAAATCTTCTCAAATATGTTAGACATCCCATTTATCCTTATCAAGGCCTCTAATCATCAAAACGAAAAGCTTTTAGGTTACATTTAGGACTGTGTTTGACAAGGTTTTTGCATCATTTGATTCTAAGGCTCTTATAATGGTATTTTAAAAATAAAAACATCATTATTTACCTATATATCTTTTTATAACCCATTAAATCAAAAACATTCTAATTTTAGTTAAGAAAGTCACACCTCACTACTTGACTGTGCATGGGACAAGACAACCTATAGGTATGTTTGTATCTAAGGGAAAATAAAGATGTTCTAATATTTATAAAATGGTTAAAAACATTTTGAAAGGTTATAAATAGTTTTACTTACCCCACATACTTCATTTAATCATCAAATATCTCTTTTGACACTCTTTTTACTAACTTTTAGGTTGACTATGCTACTTGGAAAGTATTGATTGTATATGTGTTTTGGAAAACTCCATACTCTATGACTTGTCTCAATAATTTAATGAGGTTATAGTAATCATACCAAAGGTTAAAAAATGTTTTAAAATTACCCATAATCTATGATATATTCTTGAACCATCACTCCATTCCATTAGACTTAATTGGTAGACTATATGCGTACTTAGAAAAGAGCAAACCTATAGGTGAGTATTGCATGGTTTAGGCCTTGTTTTATTTCCTAAATAGACCTTATTTAATTCCCCAAATTCATTTTAAAATTTATATAGACTATTATCATCATTTTCATGCTATGCTAATCTCCAAATCACTAGGTTTCCATTCACTTTCATGACATAGTTGACTATAGCTACCTAATTTGGAGAAAACATGGGTCTTATAAGTGGATATTAACCTTGAAATATTTGAAACATGGCTTAAGGTAATTTTATAAATCTTGGAATCACTTTCCAATTATCAAGGTTGTGTTTTTAGGCCTAGTATCCATAGGTTCATAACATGGCTTTATGACTCACCTATAGTTAGGTTCTAGGTGAATTTTTTGAGTAATGATACACATGTAGGTGTTGATAGGGGTTCACACCCAATGTTTCAACCATTATTGATAACCTTTGAAAATATATATGCCCTTCTCACTTGATTAGAAAAACTTACCATGTTGATATGATCTTGAATTTCAATCTTATGGTGTAAGGCTATTTGGAAACTTATAATCCTATAGAAGTCAATAAAAATTATAGAAAATAATAAAAAAATAGAGGCCTTCAAACACGTTGTTCCTCTAGTCACACAGCTAATATCTTTTTCAAGGTTATTCTACTAGGATAGGGATACAAGATGAATACCTTAAAACTGACGTAGACTACATTTTATAATGTTATATGGCATCAAAAAAAGAGCTTAGGCTTCTATCTTGGTATATTAGGGAGGCAAGCCCTTAAAACTTAGTTCTTTTCACTTGAAGTAGAGTTTCACTCTTGCCTACCAATAAAATGTTTAAATCATTACTATTATGTTTTCTTAGACCTCCCCAAACCTCAATAAAGTCTCAAAACATGTTTTAACATATTTATATCACACCCTTGGACCTTTATATAAGCCACATGTAGGTGGTCATTTATAGGTTGTAGGGCAGTGAGTAGAAACATAAGAAATGTGCATAGAATATAACTTATATACACCTTTATACCTTATACAAGTGATAAAATAAACCTTAAAAACCTTTAAGGATTTTTAAAAAGTTACAATACTTTCATTCTAACATAGTTAACTCTCTCCATGGCTCTTATAGATGTACATTAATGGTGTATGACTATATGGAGGACTAAATTGAATACCATAGTCCATCCTTAATCAATAAAATTCCCTTTGATTTATTATTAAATATATAATAATTTATTAAAATCGTTAAAACTATTTCTCACTCCCCCATGACCATGCTTAGGACCTTTATATTCCATGACTGTAGATGGAAACATGCAGTGAGTTGATTATGTAAAGCATTCTTGACTACATTTCATGACTGATATAGGTGTGAGACTAAACATGGAAAGGATATTTTAATAAAATTTAATATTTACAAACATTATATCCAATTTCCTTTGAAACCACTACAAGGAAGGAAAACCTTTGTAGTTGATAAACTTGCTTGCAACTCTACTCGAGCTCTAGCTAGCAACTTGACTATTTAGCCTATCAAAGATTTTATGAACTAATTAGGATTGATGAACAAATATAAATTGATTAAATTTATGTTCCATATGGAGGAGGAGTGTTAATTATCCCTCTAACCCAAGTTTTGCTCTAAAGCTGATCAAATGGACCATTCACAAGGATAAGAAATAAAATAGGTTTTATGTAATAAGTACCTTCTTGGGAGTAATTAGATGATTAAAACAATTTTAATAGGTCATATTTACCTTTAAATTACTCATATGAAACCATTATTCCTCATTGAATTTTTAAGTGAAGAAACAGAAGAAAATTTGGACCCTATCTAGATGAGTAGGCCACCTAGACACCCCTAAACTATTAGTGATTGTTAAAAAATATGGGGAGATTAACTAGATTAAAAATGACACAAATTGGAAGTTAATTAGTGTCCCTATAACTATCTAAAGTCATCATCAATCCCAATTCTCTCTACTGACTATATCGAGTGAAAAGCTGAGGCTCTCTTAAAGTTGTCCAAAACTACCAAAAGTGGTTTTTAACCAAAATGAAGAACCAAAAGGATGAATATGTAATCCAGAACTTGGTAAAGATTTTTTATTTTTTTAATGACCTTTCCTTCCTTCTTTAAACCTTCTAAAATTCTTGTACCTCCATTAATGGCAAAAACCCTATTTCATGCCTGGTTTGCAACTAATAGTTTTTTCTTACCTTTGATGGTTTGTATGTTAGAATATGATTTTATATGCTTGTGAGGGTATATTAGGGACACCATGGATAAATTAATATGATATTTGAGACCCTTTATTAAATAAAATATTCAAAAACCTATTATATCGAGCTCTAAAATGCTCCAAAATGCATCCTTTTACTCCCAACCCCTTCCCTCCACTCCAAATGACTTAAAATTTTGTTAAAAATGTCTAAAATTGTGAAACAAACCATAAGGAGGTGTGAGGAATTAAAAAATAATTTGACTTCCTCAAAAAGTTACTTTTTCACTTGAAATTGCTAATTTGAAGACCCTTATCATCTAATGTACTTTTGGGGGTCTTTTGGGAATAATAGATTTTATAGGCCTCATTTTTAACTCTTTAATATATTTGAGAATTTTTGAAAACCTTCATGCTCTTGAATGATTGAACACCCTACAAACTTGTTAGATTATTCACTTACAATTCAAGACCTATTTCTAGGCCTTTCCCTCAAAATCTTCAAATTCACCTTAAAAATTGCTTAAATTGTTCCAAGAGATTACAAGTGACGTGTGGTAGGTTCATGAGGTTTGTCTTCTATTTCCACCTTTTAATCATCCACTTCACAAGGAATCTACTCAATTCCTCACACCACACTAGGACCTCTTAGGATACTGCACCACATTATCAAGTCAGGACTAGAAAAAGACTAGTCATGGGGGTAGAAGGTTACAAAATGGTCTAATAGATTGGATTGATCCATTTATGCAAATGTTCCATATGTAGGCCAATTTTAGCCAACATGTAGGATCACCATGTATTGACATAAGTAAAAAACATCCTATGAGGTTAGTACTCTCTCTTTCATAAAAAATAGATTCATCAATAATGATAAGGTTAAGAGTTTTAAAGACTTATAGTTTTACGATGATGGTTTTAACTCATGTTTTTACATGAGGTAAAACCATCATCGTATAACTATAAGTATTTAAAAATCTTAACCTTATCATTATTGATGAAAGCAAGGAATAACCCATCATTAAAAATATATGTGAAATCATATAATACAAAGGTAAATGCATGATTATTAACAAACAAGGGATCCTAGAACCTATTCCCCTTTTTAAGCATCAAGAATATTATGGTATTAGATGAAAATAAATTGGGGGTGTTCCATATGATCTCATTAGTGATAACACTATGATGTCTGATGACGAATATTATGATAGAAAATAGATTCCTTTTATAGTATTTAAAATGAGCTCATTGAAAAAAAAATTGATGGCATATCCATTCTCACTATTCACCTAAAACTCAAATACCCTGACCTCATATACTATGACCAACAAGACCATATACCCTTGGATGTCTTCCACAATGATGAGGTTATTGATGAATTTATGGGAACTCAGAGTGGTTTCCCACTTGATAATAAAAAAGGATTTTAGAACAATCTTGGTGCATCCACCTGCATTATGGAGTAATAAAAGTTACTTATTAAAAATAAATAAAAAAGTCAAAAATCAATGTCCCATAGTGAAAATTTTTCTAAGGAACCAATGGATGGGGAAATTTACTCTTCCCAATAGTTGCCATAACATCATAATGATCCTAGAATCATTGAAATCATAGCTAACCATAGTCCATGAGAACATGAAATCTATGGCAAATAGGTGAGAGAATTTTCAGGCACATTTATATGGTCTCCACCTGACATGTTTGAATCAGATTAATCCTTTATGAGAGAGAAATATGAGCCTATATAACACTAAATGGATTAATAATTTAACCTCTCACTAGTTCCAACACAACTACAAGATATTTCCATACTACTTGTTGAGGATATAATTGATGTTAATATTGGAAGGAAGGATAATCCTAAGATAATAAATCTTGGAGATTCACTCACTCTAGAATAAAATGAAGTTATAATTTACCTTATCATGTAATTAATTGACATATTCACTTGCTCATACATTGATATGCTTGGGTTTGACTCTCCCTTAGTGGTATACCATCTCATTGTGTACCATGATGCCAGGCCTCTCAAACAAAATTTGTAATAAATGTATCACAAGATAACAATTATTGTAAAATATAAACTGGAGAAAATCTTAGAGGAAGGATTTATTAGTTTCATTAATTATTCTGAATGAATATCAAACATAATGCCTATTATAAAAAATGCATTGAGGATTCATATTTGCAAATATTTTCATAATATTAATAAATATTTCCCAAAATATGACTTTTGATTACCTAATATTGACATAATAGTTAGCTCTATAATGGGACATGAAGTGTTATCACTCAGGGATGGAATTTTTGGCTACAATTGAATCTATATTTCACTTGAAGACCAACACAAGACAACATTCACTATCCCATGGGGGATGTTATGTTATGAAGTCATACCATTTAGATTGAATAATGTAGGTGTTACATATCAAATAACCATGACTATTATTTTTCATTATTTGATGCACACCATTTTTTAATACTATATGGATGACATACTATAAAAATCAATAAATCAAATAGAGTATCCAATAGTGTTACATAGAATATTTGAGAAATTTAGAGAATATAAAGTGAAAATTAATCCTGATAAGTCTATGTTTAGAATGACATCAAGTTATATATTGGCCTTCATAATTTTTATATGAGGTATTTAATTTGACCATGCTAAAGTAAACGCTATAATAGAAATGCCCCACCATCTAATCTTAAATAGTTGCATAGTTTATAAGGGAGAATCAAGTTATCCAAAGGTTTATTTTAAAATTAGATAATAAGTGTCACAAATTCATGCATATAACTAGTCTTTATGCTCACTTCTCAGCTTTTTTAATTCAATTATTTAGAGAATTTCATTTCCATCTCTTAGTTCAACATTGACAAAGGGTTTTCAGGGAATGCTTCCTTAAGTTCATCATTCTACCCAGTATTATGGATTATAGTGTTCATTTTCATTGATCCTTGTTAAAATACATAGAATATAATAAGCATGGATATAAAAGAGAGTTAATGAGAAAAACATAACATAATGAATCCAGATCAATTAAACACAACATAGGTATTTATCCTAGAAAAACCACAAAGAGGTAAAAAACCTAGCAAAGTGATATTCAATAATGAGAAATGATAATAACCCTAATACATCAAATCTTCTTCATCTCACTCCTCACATAAATTCTTCACAAAATTTTCTCAGTCAAGTATTTACCACACACAATAATACTTGAATTTTTTTTGTGTTCGATTTAATTAAAATAGGGGTAAAACCCTATTTATAATGATTCATGAGGGGATGTGACTATTGTAAAAATAACGATTCCATCCACCCTGATAAATCCAATTAATAAACATTTGGTAAACAATACATAACTATAATAATATTATTTATTTTCCCAAAGTTTACACCTCGAGTAAATAAATAATGCATTATTATTTATTTAATTACTTGTCAATGTAAGAAAAATATAAATAATAACCACTTAGACATTAATTATCCTAACATTCTCCCTTAATTCTAAATGGGGATAAAATCCATAGTCACCATAAAGGAATTATACTATGTGCAAAATATGAAGGATTTAAAAATCTTCATCATGCAAAAAATCACTTTTTGACACAAAAAGAATTATAATCCATAAGATACTCGAAATTAAGTTTAGGCTAGCATGATTATGAGATTACATCTCATCATTTATCATGAATAATCACTAAGAATATTTGGAGCCTTTTATAATATAAAGACCATTACAAATTATGTTTTTTAATATACTAGGGTTGAAAACTAAAACTTCCACATGAAGTTTACTCAAATCACATAACTTCCACATGAATTTTACATTTATTTAAAATGATAATTTTAGAGAAAAATAAAAACCACATGGCTATTAGGAAGTGGCATTGTCATGCACACTCCCCCTTAATGACAACTCCAAGAGGCTTACCATTGCACAAAACTAACAAATTGACAAAACTTGGTAGCACCAAGTAGTTTTGTGAAGATATCTACCACTTGTTCATCTATAAGACAAAAATACAAATCAATATCACCATTGAAGAATTTATCTCAAATAAAATGCACATGAACTTCAATATGTTTAGTTTTTTGGTGATACACTAGATTTTTTGTTAGAGTTATACAATTTTAGTAATCATAATTAAGGATGATACTTTGAGAAACATCCAAATTAATTTACCCCAATAACATTTATATCCACATGGATTATTTAACATCTTCCATAACACTTTTTTACTTAGCTTCTATACAAGAGAGAGAAAGTAGGTTTCTTCTTACTACTCCAAGTGATAGCCCCTCCACCAAACTTAAACACATATCCAAAAGTTGATTTATGATTTGAAGTATCATTAGAATGGTCAGCATCACAATAACTATATAATTTTTAATTTTTAATGGAAGAAAAAAAAATAAACTATAATTAATAATTCCTATTATATAACAAAGAATATATTTAGCTAATTTCCAATGATCCAAATAAGAATCTTGCATAAATATAGAAGTAAAACTAATAACATATGAAGTATTTGGCCTAGTAATGGTTAGATAAATAAAAACTCCAATAAGCTATCTATATAAAGTAAGTTTAGTTTTTTCACATGTAGGTTTAGGATCAAGTTTAATACCAAATTCAATACGAATAGTTATATATTTGCAATCAAGTATGTTAAACTTAAGAATAAGATTATGTGCATACATTATGATACAAAAATTTAATTTTTGTCTTGAAATATAACCATTCCTAAAAATTGATGTAAAATGCATAAATCAATCATTTTAAATTTTTGTCTTAGTTTATCCTTATAGTTATTAATTAAACTAGTTAGATCAGTAGTAATCAACAAATCATCAACATATAATATAATTAGATTAAAATGACCATTTTCAACTTAAAGAGATCATTATCTAAATAGAAATATAAAAAACCAAATTATTTGAAAAAATAAGTAATCTTAAAATACCAATCTTGAAGAGCTTGTTTTAAACCATACAAGGATTTTTTTAACTTGAATACAAAATGTTCTATGTTAGGATCAGTGAAAAATTTAGGCTGAGTCATATAGATTTTTTCTTCTAAATCACCAAATATAAATTCATTATTGACTTCCATTTGGTGGATAACCCAACCATTTTGGGCTATAAAAAAAATAATAATTCTAACAGTACTCATTTTTACTATAGGAGCAAAGGTTTCAACATAGTCAATCTTAAATTTTTGAATAAACCCATGAGAAACTAATCTATCTTTAAATTTTTTAATTTTATCAATTGAATTATATTTGATTTTATAAATCCATTTACAACTGATAATATGCATTTTAGGTGGAGGGACAAGATCCCAAGTCTAATTTATAATTAAGGCATTATACTCAACTTACATAACAACATTCCATATATCATCTTGAGTGGCTTTCTAAAAATATTGAGGTTCATACTCATACATAATCATTAAATCATGATAAGAATGTTGACTTCTAGTTAATTTATTAAGATTATTAATATTAGAATATTGAATTAGGGATTTTTCCCATTTAGGTCTTTTAGATTGAACATAAAACTTAGGGGGTTCCTCAAGATATAAGTTATCCATAACTTGATTAAATTCCTCAAGGGAATATATTTCATCACAAGGAGAAACATGAGAATAAGGTTCATCAATAGAAGAACACTGAGGAGGATCCATAAAGGGCTCACAAAAGGAGTTTTCAAGAACAAGAACATTCTTATTCTCAATAATCTAATGTTTATAGGGATAATACACTCTTAAACCATTTGTATTACCTCCATATCCTACAAAAATTAATGAATAATAAGTGGGGTCAAGCTTCGTCCTCTTAACTTTAGGGACAAAGATAAAATCAGGTTTATTAAAAGTATTTAGATGAGCCACACTAGGTCTCTTTTTAGTCCACATTTATAGAGGGGTAGAAAGAAGAGAGGATTTGGTAGGGATTATATACATAATATCAAAAATAGTGTTCATGGCTTTAGCCCATAAAAAATTAGGAACTTTTAGAAATTGCAACATAATCCTAGCCATTTCTATTATGGTGCAATTTTTCCTTTTAGTAATACCATTTTGTTGAGAATAACAGGGAGTTATTAGTTCCATTTGAATAACACAACTAGTACAAAAATATTCAAACCATTTACTAACAAATTCTCCACCATTATTAGTTCTTAATCTCTTAATACAAAAATCAGATGCATTTTCAACATAAGGTTTAAATTTTTTAAACTTAGACAAAACATCAGATTTATTTTTAATGAAATAAGACCAGATAATTATAGTATAATCATCAATAAATGTAACAATATATAAATAACCATTAATAAATAAAACTTCAAGAGGTCCTAAAACATCACTGTAAATTAAAATTAAAGGATGAGAGAAATTCACATCATGATTCTTGTGAAAGGGGTTAGTATGTTGTTTACAACATAAACAATCCTCATAAGTTTCATGATGAGAGGGGATAAAAGGAAGTCTAATAAAAATATTTTTCATAGACATATCATGTAAAATTATAAATTTAACATGTCATAATCTTTCATGCCATAACTAAGATTCATTCTTATTATGCTATGAAAGTAAACATGTAGATGAAGGAGAAAAGATATAAAAACCATTATTTTAAATACCTTAAATAATAAAAGAACTAGAATGATTTATAATGGACCAAATATATTTAATTAATATTACAATTAAATTATCATTTGTAAGTTGATAACAAGATATAATTTTTTTAGTAAGCTTAGGTACATAGAAAACATCATTAATAATAACATTTGAAAATTTTGCTTTTCCCTATTTAGTTGCTTATAAAAAAGAATTATCTCAAGTAAACTATTGTAGGGATATATCTATAATCACATAAAATATAAGATAAGCATGTCATATTTTTCTATGCACCACTATCTAAAATCCATTCTTTTTCATTTGAATCACATAAAGTAGCATATAAAGCAATAACATTTAAATCTTGATTGTTATTCTGATTAGGGTTTTGATTCTTCTACTTGTTTTGATTGGATTTATTCCCTTTGTTATTTTTATAAGTTTGATTGTTATTTCTATCTTTATTTTTACAACAGGTTTCCCTTCTATGACCATATTGACCACACATATTACAATTTCCATTAAACTTAGGTGTATGATTCTTTTTACTAGATTTCTTGTTCCTAGGTTTATCTTTAGCAGAATTACGATTAGATTTATGGTTTTTAGTGTTATAAAAAACATTATTAAGAGTGATAAGTGCCTGATTATCATTCTCCTTAGAATAAAAATTTGTCATACCTTGCTCTTCGTAAATCAAGAGAGCAGACAAGGTGGTAAGGTCTGAGATATCTTACTCATTTAATACTTAGAATTAAAAATTGAAATGAAATTTATAAAATTTTCATAAATATTTAATTTAATGATATAATAAATAAACGGATATTGAATCAAATTACAATTACATCCATCTAAGTGAGCTTTAATGTTTATAATTTTAACAAGAAAATTAACTTTTTTATCACCCTTCATAGGTGTAGTTAACAATTCAAGGATTAATTTAATAATCTTTGAAAAGTGAGTTCCTTCATGCATGGATTCAAGGAGTTTAAAATAATCACTATAAGACTCTTGATTATTAATATGGATAAGGAATTCATCCTTAACACTCTACAAGATAATGGACATAGCTTCCTGTGATTTCATTTGAAATGCATTGGTAACTAAGGAGTCACATATCATCAAGAAGAGAATTTTTGAATTAAAATGAAAATATTCCATAATTTTTAGGCCATAAATTTAGCTTTAACATGAATTTTCCATATATTTTAATTATTTACATTATGCATTTGAGATTTATCTAAGTAAAAATGAGGCAAAGCCATAACTTTCCTTTAAATAAGATAGTAAAAAAATTCTTAAAATGAAATAATTTTTATGTGAATTTAAATTAAGTTTATAAAATAAGGTAAATAACAAGTATGAATATATTTAATTACATAATTTAGATGCTAAATAATGTAAAAAACTGAATTAAAATAAGACAAATCTAAGTGTCAAAAGAGTCACACTCAAAATGACCACCTAGACATTAATATTACATAAGGTATAAAACCAATAATATGAGGCTTAAAAATAAAAAATGGACCACTCCAATGAATCTATAATGTGAAAAAACTTTAAGATTGACTAGTTGGACAACTATACTTGCCTAGGTTTAGACTAGATCAAGTGTCTAAAGAAGGACTAGTCGACAGGTCAGGGGGTTTTCACGTGAGAAGGCACGCAATCCAAGAAATAAAATTCAAATTAATTTAATTTGAAATTAATTTTGACTAAAGTCAATAAGAATATAAAAAGAAAAAATCTAGTGATATTTGAGCACTAGACTTGTATTTTACAAGCTTTTACTAAAATTTATAATCACCAACTCATTTATGAGTGAATTCAAAAATTTATGAACAAAATATTATATTTAATTATTTTTATTTGATTTAAAAAAAAATTATAAATAAATATTTATTTACTATGCATGTAAACAAAAGTAAAAACAAATTACTTGAATTTTAACTTTTTGGTGAAATATTTTAATAAAAGGTAAATCAAATTTGTAAAATTAAAAAATAAAATATTTTTTAAATATTTTAAAATAAATTAATACTTACCTTAATATATCCTATAGGTGTAAATGACATAGGTATGGGAGTATTGGAGAAGCTTGAGGGAGATATAGTCCTTTTTAGGCCTTCAAAATTTATAGATCTTCTTGAAATCCTCCCACAATCCCAAAAAAGCATTTGAAAAAAAATTTGGTGCAAAAAACAATTTTTTCTAGCCTCTTAGGACATATAGGTACACCAATGGAGGATAAATAAATTTTAATAGTCTGGTCTTGAGCTTCTTAGGCCTTTAAAAATTTCATGGGTCCTTATTTTTGCAAAACTAAGTGAATAAAACTTTCAGAAGGCAATTTGATGGACAAAAAACTAAGTTTCAATCTTTTTTAAGTGCCTAGGCCACACAATGGCATCCAAGTGCCTAGGATTTGAATATATTAAAATATAAATTATTGATATTTAATTCAATATTCTATATTATTGTTGATCAAAATCCTCTCCACTAGCTCTAATAACATGTTAAAATACATAGAATGTAATAAGCATGGATCTAGAAGAGAGTTAATGAGCAAAGAATAGCATAATGAGCCCAGATCAATTAAACACAACATATGTATTTATCCTAGGAAAACATAAAAAAGGTAAAAAAAACTAGTAAATTAATATTTGATATTGAGAAATAATAATAACACTAATACATCGAATCTTCTTCATCTCACTCCTCATATAAATTCTTCACAATTTTTTCTCAGACAAGTATTTACCACATGCAGGAATACTTGAATATTTTTTGTGTTTGATGTAATTATAATAGGGGTAAAACCCTATTTATAATTATTCATGAGGGGATGTGACTATCGTGAAAATAATGTGTCCATCCACCTTGGTAAATCTAATTAATAAACATTTGGTAAATATTAAATAATTATAATAAGATTATTTATTTTCTTAAACATTACACCTCAAGTAAATAAATAATAGATTATTTAATTAATTAATTAAAAAATTTAATCTAATGGTTAATAATAACCACTTAGATATTAATTTCTCTAAAAATCTTATGTTCAACACCATTCTTACTTAGACTTGGCAGTTATAGTGACTAGGCATGCATGTATTCAGGAAAGATGGATTGGCATCCATAGGGACACTTGGATTCACATTGAATATTTTTTTTTTGCTTGGGTATCTCATTATTCCTTGTTGTTGAGACCCATTTCCTCTACTCACCTAAGCTACTATCAAGGGGGAGTGTTAGTGAAAGCGTTTTCCTTGCATGGTTTTTTCTAAACATTTTTTGTTAGCTTGATTATGTGATTTTTGTGTACATTGGGTAAATTAGTCTCACACGCATGAGGATTTTGGGATATGTGTAACTTCCTCCTATAAATGTGATACTTATACATGAGGTCAAGATATGGAGAATAATTTCAGCATTGTATAATCTATTTATGGATAATATATAGTTTATTATTTGTGTGCAATGCATTATATTCATGGACATGGTAATGGATTTGTGGGTAGATATTAGTTGAAAAGTTTTCAAAAATATATAATGGTATTAAAGTGGTATATAATTTACATATTTTCCATTGTTTGTTCCTTCCTCAAATCGGTTGTACTCCTCTATCCATTAATTTTTTTGGGTGGTGTTTTGTATGAATTTTTGATCTGTATTATTTGGCTATTGACCAGACCATATGGATCCTAGGTTGTACCACTCTATGATTATTTTTATAGACCCATGTTTAATTATATTTTTTAAGGTTTTAATGTCATTTATTAATGTATTTTATAGTTTCATGAACTACATGTGATAAAATCCAAATATGAAAGCATAGGGGTGTATCAAGCTGAGTTTTATGTCCTTTAGAATTTTAAAAAATCACCTAAGGATATGTTTTACAATCCTTATATTGAAAAACATGATCTTTGGTCTATTGGAACCTACCTAACACCTATAAAATTTTATCTCACCATAGGTCATATGAAATTGATTTTTAAATTATAAAAAATTGGTAAGGTTAGCTAATAGTCCTGTATTGCATCTTTGACTATTTTTCATCATTTTAGAGTACATTGTACAAAGATTTTAGAATCTTGAATAGTGACTTGGTAGTCTATATTCATCATTTGTATAGCAATAACATTATTTAATAGGGTTTATATATTTTTGGGATGTCAAATCAAGGCCAATTGAAGGAGTTTTTTGACTCTTACAAAGACTCAAACCAAAGTAGGGTTTCATGTTATAAAGATGTACAAAGAGCTGTATTCAGATCCAACCACAAATAAAAATGATATTTTTAGTTTTCATAGGTTTTAAATAATTGGATATGGCTATAAAACATTTGAAACAAATCATTCTATCTACTTTTTCACCTTGGAGTAGTCTCCCTGAAGCTGGATTTCACCCTTTTTAATAACCTGTACCTAGTTTCTATAAAAGAAATTACTAAAAATATTTTTTTGAAGGTTTTGATCATACACATGTGTCATCCCTCACATGTGTGAGTATTTATGGGTTGTTTTTGTCTTTTTTTAATCTTTAAAAGTGGTTTAAAATCAAATTTTGAAAGCAATCTCTCAAATTAAGTAATAATCAAATTGGTAAATCATTTTTTGGTAGACCATTTTCATGTGGGAGGACTTGGGATCAAATCTCACTACCCAAATTTTACCAAAAAATCACTTTTTATGATTTTAAAGTAAAAATTATCTTTGTTAAAGACAAAGCATTAATTTTTGCCTTAAAATATGTAAATTTGTATTAATTCCCTTCTTGTAAGTGATGTTTTTATATTAGTGGGGGGTAAATTATTTAAATAGGAGGGACATTTTATAATGGCAGGGTTAATATTTGTAAATGAAGGGTATTTTTAATAGTTTTTTATTAAAAAAATATTTTAACCATTTATTTATTCACTTTATTCCAATCTCATTTATTGAGGATGAAGAGTGAGGTCCAGTTTGGTAGGTAGCCAAATCTCCTCACAAGAAAACAAAATTTATCCTTCATCAATTTCTCCAACATTGCACTCTATCACATATGAATAATCAACTAAGCTCAAAATACCTTTTGCATGTGCTTTGTTCTTATTTTTACCTCTGGTTGGCCCACATTTTACTTATATATTCCTTTTATATGGACCTTGATGTCATACATGTTGTCATTTTTTGCAATTGATAGTTTTGGATGTGTTTTTGCATTCATGATGGTTTTTTTTTACATTTTACACACTCTTCAATTAGCTAATTATATTATTTATTATAAATTATAAAAAAATTTCTTGGTATTCTTTTAGACTGTGCCCTCTAATGATTTTATGTGTACTTGGCATTTATGCATTAACAAACTTGTAGATTGTGTCATGTTTTCTCAAGGCCCCTTTTCTTAGTGCCTTACCTTCTTCTATGGAGACACTTTCACCTTCACCTATGACTATGAAACCTAATATTATAGATTTCCAACATGATCAACTTGTCACAAATTTAGTTGTTACCTCACATTTTATTATTTTTTAATTTTTTCACCTACTTCTATGCATGTATATTCATCCAATATTCCTATTCATTTGGGATGAATTTTAGATCACCTACGGAAACCTTAAAATTATTTGTGAGGATTTTAGTAGCATGGTTTATCCATTGTTCAACTTCATTATTTGCACATTGCTCCCTTGTTTTTTAGGAGCAATTCTCATGATTTGTGATGACTTCTTTGAGATATTGATAGTCTCCTTGTTTTGAGGTATTCTAGTTTATACAATGTCTTCCTTATTTATAATTTAATGTTTTTTGGATATATTTTACTTGTATTAAATTATAAAATGCCATGGGTGGGTTTATTTTATAGCCTAGTCTAACCTTATAAATGTGTAGCTTAGTTTACACACCATTTACTATATTAGTTACCCGTATCTCCCATCACCACTAGGACCATCTTCTTAAGATATTTCATATGTATTTTTGACACCATTTTTTTTTAATATTTGATAGTCTCTTATAGATTTAAGTGTAGTTATTTTGGTGAATCCTAATGTTAGATTGTCTTATTTGATAGTTTAATGGTCTTTTTCAGCAATAATATGGAGATATTTTGGTGCATAAAGCATTAGTGTGTTAGCATTTGAGTAGTGGATTCAACCCACTCATACATACTTTTTTTTTTACTTTATTCTACCTAGTTAGCACTATGGGGGGTGGGGGGGGGGTGCAATCTTACATTTTTTATCCTTACTGTTTGAGATTCTTGTTTATTAGTTGTACATTTTTTATGCACTTGTACATTTTTCACCTTTTTGAGCATTTTCTAGATTCCTCCTCTGTACATGGGTATCCAATTCAGGTACTTTGTTTTTTAGAACCCATATGAGGATTTTATGTCTATGTGGCATTCTTGGTGACTTTTTATGTAGTGACACCAATGTGGCATCCCTACTAATATTTTTACTCACTTCTCACCTTTTTAATTTCACTTATTTAAAGACCTTCATTACTATATTTTCCCAGTTCAACATTGAGAGAGGGTGTTCAAGAAATGCTTCCTCAGGTTCATCATTTTACCCAATATTTTAGAGTGTAGTTTTAATATTTTATAATCCTCATATTCAACACCATTATTACTTTGACTTAGAAGCTACATTGATTTGACATTCATGTATTTTAACAAGATGAACTGGTGTCCATAGGGACACTTCACTTCACACTGTGTATCCTTTTGTGTATGGGTACACATTAGGCCTTATTGTGAGGACCCTTTTCCTCTACTCATCAAATCTATTCTTATGGGGTTATTAGTGAAAGTTTTTTCCTTTCATGTTTTTTCCTACACATTTTTTTAAGCTTATTTATGTGTTTTTTGTGTATATTGGTGAATTTAGTCCCACATGTATAAAGATTTTTGGATTTTTCCACCTTACTCCTATAAATGTGCCTTTGTACCTAGGGCTAATAGATGGAGAATAATTTTAGCATTGTGAAATCTATTTTTGGATAATAGATAATTAATTATTTAAGTGAAATGCATTAGCTTCATGGTTTTAGTAATGGATTCTTGGAGAGGTTGAATAGTTTGATAAACTCTATCAAGAAGAATTTGGGAAATTAAAACAATATCTCTCAAATCCACTAGTGTTAGTTCTTCCAACCCTAGGAAGCCTTCTATTACTTTACATTTATTTATCTTAGCATGCCCTAGGGGAAATCTTGGATAAAACCAATGAAATGGAATATAATGGGTCATATACTATTTAAGTAGGACTTTGATGGAATACAAGATTAACTATTCACTTATCAAGAAGGCATGATAGGAAGTAGTATTCACTCCATATAAAATATAACATTATATGATCAACAAAAAAACTATTCACATTTATAAGGTTGACCCACTCAAGTACCTCATATCTAAAACAATTCTCATAATTCAGATGGATAAATGGGTCATGTTACTTAGTGAATTCTATATACACATAATATTTTTAAAGTTTTATCAATTACTGATGCTCTCTATCTTGAAAGAACCCATTGAGTCTCAATCTCTTTGAGTACACACCTTAAGGGGTCCACCAGGAAAGGGGTGGGTAGATAATTGGTGCTTCATAGGATTATTATCCCTTTTCTACTTACTATCTACACACTTGTCTCTTAAAAACCATTCCCCTAATATTGTTCTTATATTTTACACATTCTTCCAATCTTTTACCATATTTTATACCCCTTTTCCCAACCTAAAACATCTTTTGATAGTTTACATGACTAAGTTGTCTAGGTTTACCTTATAATCTTATTGGTGTAACTCATTTAGGGTATAGGTTAGCTCTTGGCCAACCTAGCCCATGACCTAGTGAGTTCTTGTCAATAATGATACTAGGTCAATTGAGTTGACCCTATTGATGGAAATTTTTGAAATGGTTTAGGGTTAGATCCACATATATATACATAATCATTTTGCCATTATTTATATAATAAAAAAATAAGTAAGAGCTATTGTGCATCTAATAACCCACCATTCTATTTGAGGATCAAGATTGGGGTCTCATACTTTATTTGGAGATATGGATATTATCCTATGGATAAGTATTTGGATGTATTGATAGGTTGTATATCCTAGAGTTGATTTCTCATTATCATCATTACATTCCATTAAAACCTCTTGTGAAGCACCTTGGCCAAGGGAGAGATTGAGGCTCAGTGGGTTCGTCTTCAAAGGTAAGTATTCCTAACTTTGTTCCTCCTTTATAAGAGTAGACATGTATGCATTTTTACTTATATTCTATGCATTAGGATTATATATAAATTAAATTGAGTATATGTATTCTATACATATTTATTACCCCAAATTTGTATCACAAGATTTGGTGAGCACTAGATTTTTTTTTTCTTTACTTGTTATTAGTATAGTGAATATGAAAACACAATACTTAGTTAGGGTTATTTCATAGTTTTTATTCATTGGAGGCTTTATAAACCTCCCTAGTGATCTTATTATGGTAAGAGATCCTCTAATTGGGTCTAGTACATCCACATTGGTCATGAGCCTAATTATATAATGTATCCCCAATTGTAAGTGTAAATAGGATCTATCTTCTTAGAGCTAGGATTAATTTTTAGATCTGATGCATTTTTGATTAAATACATTCTAGTGAACCCAATGTGAATTTAACCCTTGCCAATTTTATTTCATGATTTTCATTTCTTTCATTTTATTATTTTTCTATATTTTAAATACTAGGTCAATAAGTTTGATATAGTTTCTAACTTCTATGCGTAGGTTTATGACACAGTCATATTAAAATTAATCTATTATTTTCACATAGGTCTTCATCAAATACATGCTAATAGATTGAATAGTTTGACACATTACTCATATTCACTTCTAAACAATAGACTATGTTGAATAGGTCAACTTATTCTATTAATCAAATCTATAATAACAAACTAGGTCAAATAGGTTGACTTAGTATCACAGTCAACTTCTAGATAACAAACTAGGTTGACCAGGTTCGTATAGTCACCTTCATAGGTTTCAATAAATAGGTAATTATAGAACTAGGTTGACCCAATCATCATAGTTTATAGAGCTTGAAAGCAATATTCAAGGCATTTCAATAGAAATTTCATAGACCTTAACATCTTACAACCCACCAAGGTTCTTTTCTTTATCTCTATTTCAATTCAGTTATTTCTTACAATTCTATTTTCCAAAGATTCTAGTCTTCAAAACTACAATCATATAACAAACTAGGTCAACCTGATTGACCTAATTCTATATTCTATCTTTTATTTGAAATAATGGGTCAACCTTATCAACTTAGTTCTTATGAACTCATGCATCTGCAGTATAGTAGTGACCCTATTGACTCTATTCTATAATGTTTGCATACACTATCATCTGAACTGACTTTATACTATGCTTAAATTTAGGAATTAACAACTATATGCTAGTAATTAATTCATTCTCTTATTTTAAAATATGTGCATGCTTAAAATATTTCACATAGTTTAATTAGGTGATTTTTTAATATACCATTTAATTTTACTATTTTGTTCTTTCTTGCACACACTACTAAATGACATAATTTCAAAACACATTTAAACATTTATCTACCCAAGGCCTACCTACTTAGATTTCATCACCAAGGGGGAAGCAAAATTGGTTTTCAAGCTAAGTATAAACATGTCATTAATATTATATATTGACAAAGCACCTAACACCCTTATTACTGTGGGATTATGAAGTGAGGGGGTAGGTCCCAATGCCAAGCCAGTACTATTGCCAACATAAATCCCTTTTATTATAAATGCCCTGAAACCATCCATGGATTGCTTTCTAGTTCCCTAATTTTAGCCAACTTCCCTATCACACTTAAAATATCACTTTATAAAAAGCTAACAACATTCAGGATGACCACTTAGTTGGTATTTCCTTTTCAGTTGACTTTTTTCTCTTCGCTCATTGTATGTTGTATTACAAAAACTTGCATTGCCCAGCGTTGGTCTAAGTTTTTGTGTTGTGTGCCTCAATTGGATCATTCTCATTGACCCAATTAACTATGTGTTTTAATTCATTTCACACTTTAAAGTACATTGCAAAATTATTTCCCTTGTTTTTAATAAACTGTCATTCTATTAGACATAGTCTCTTATAGACTATATATTCTCCTACCTACATACTTGAGTTGAACTAGTCGACCCAGTACAATTTTTTGCCTTTTATTTTAAAGTACTAATTCAAACTTGTTTACTTTGTATCCTTATCAGGATGCCTTTCATACCTATTCTTTAGTACTAGGCTAACCCAATTGATTCTATACTCTTTTCTACATTTTGTATCTCCTTGATTTTCATCAAATTTTGCCTTCCCTAATCTCTCTCTTTCATCATGAACTTCCTATTTTAAGACAACAATGATTTGAATTTAAAAAATATAATGAGTCTTACCAACCCTAATAAGTTCTCCCATAGGTAACTTGTAGCTCCTATCCTAGATGAAAGTAATGTGCATATAGATA
Source organism: Torreya grandis (assembly GCA_037957365.1). NCBI lineage: Eukaryota > Viridiplantae > Streptophyta > Pinopsida > Cupressales > Taxaceae > Torreya > Torreya grandis. Next base: position 367,805 of record JARHVA010006645.1, on the reverse strand, counting down.
CTCACACTATAAACTATGGTACCTCTCCTCATTCTTCTTTGCTTTGTAATCCTCTCTTTTAAGTTAAATATCGATCTAAATTAGAGTATACACTAGAAATTCTCTTCTTCATCAATGAGTTTTCTCAACAGCAATAAAAATATCCTTCTACTATTTACCATCTTATGATAAATGGTCAAGTTAAGTAACCCCATTCACATTCTCCCACATTCTCATATGGATTTGGGGAAATTAGCTTCTTTAATTCCAAACCTCTTCCTTATATTTTAACCCCTTCTCATACCATTAATTCATCTTCTTTGATTTCCTCTACCTTCATGCCTAGTATCTCTACTAACATGGTGGGTTCTACATCTAGTGGGCATCTTCCAAGACCCAGTCTTCTCAATTCCTCCACTAGTGCATCATTTACTACCCATGGTAATCATGCCTCTAGTGTTGCTTCTTCTCATCCCTCTAATAGTCCATCTTTTTCCACATAAGAAAATTATGACACTAGTGCCTCATTTACTAATAATTCTTCTCAAGCTCCTACTAACACTCATAGTGGTACCTAATCCACTACTACCAATTATAATAATTTAAATAATGCTAATAATGCAAATCAAACCCATCAACTCCTTTTACACACTCTTAATCAAATGAATGCTTTTTAAGCTAACAATGCAAATAAAATGATGTCAATGCAAAATCACCTTATCCATATTCAAACCCACCCTCAACATATGTCATGGGGCATGCATAATCAAAATATTCCCCCACCTCCTCTTAAGGATTCCCATGGTAATCTTATCTCTCAACCTCCTCCTGTTAATAAAACAATCAATCATCATCAAAATGAGCCTCTTACATCTCAAATGGCTAATATTGATATAGGATGTATCACCCTTACCATTTATTATAATGGATCAACTGATCCTACTCTTCATTTAAGAACCTTTGTAAATATATATAAATATTAGGTCAAATAAACACATTTATTACTACCAAGCTACTAGGAAAAAATATCATAGGTGATGCTTTGTACTAGTGCAACCAACTTAAATCTCATTCTATTACTAGTTTGGAAAGTTTATTTAATGCTCTAGTCCAAGAGTTACAAATTAATGATCTCCTTGAGAATACCTTGGCCCACATTATCAATTATAACCAAATTGAGACCAAAAATGCACAATATTTCATTTAATAATGGAAGACCTTGTCTAAAAAATGTAAACATAATATGGTATATGATAACCTTTTTCATCTATTTACCAATGTTCTTTATCCCAAGTTGAAATAGTAGGCCTGGACTCCCTCTCCATGTACTTTAGAGGAGGCTATTGACCAAGCTATGTGTCAATATTTCATTATGTGTCAATTCAAGCCATCCTAACCATCTATGGGTACTCATATGTTACTCAATAATAATATTCATCATGTGACCAATGATGGTGTCACTGAATCTTATGATACCATTCATACTATTCAAGTTATTTTTCCCAACCAAACTTTAGAACTAGCTTCTACTCCCACATCACCAATCCTCATTTATCTTTAGCTAAAAACATCAATGTTCACAAACCTTTATTCTTAGTGTAATTACATAAGTGTCTACCAAGGACTCTACCATGAAAACTTTATCCCACTCATCGCATAAAATCTTGGTATGATACTAATAATTTTTTTTGGTTTCATGCTAGTTAGGGTCATTCTCATGAGACCTATAGGTAGCTTCATAATTTGGCAATGTATTTCCTTCTTGTCCCAATTTGATTATATCATTATTCAATTCCAACAAGTCTAAAAAATTGATTTTAAATCCCATGATATAAAAAATAAATCTCAAACTTTGAACTAGGCTAATGCTCATTTGGCCATCTATAAAGATCCTCTACCAAATCACCAAGATACCCAAGACAAGACTGCCCTTTCTACCAATAATTTTTATAGTATTCTTGACCCAACTCCTAAAGAGAATGTGGTAAATATGATTAACATGTGAAGGGTGGTTGCTTTCATTGATCCTCAACCTATCCACACACCTCAATTATATTCAATATTTCATGTTATCCAAGATTGTTCTCCTACTCCCTTAACCAAATTGGGGAAAGAATACCTTATATATTTTGATGAACCAATTCCAACACTTCTCTTAAATAACACTTCTCATACTATTTCTAGCATCACTATATCTTCTTTACCTATCACCAATGATAGTTGAACTTCTATCAACACTTCTAGCAATTCTCAAACCACATCTGCATCAACTGATCCATCTTTTCAACATAATAAACAACCATGTCCTTCAATTAAAAATTATTAATCTTACCAACATAAATCCACATGTACTTCAACTCCTTTTGAGGAACTACTTAAACACTATGCACCTATTTCCAACAATCCTATAATGGGTTATGATGAATGGTATCTAATCATGGAACTTACTAATCTCTCATCTTAAAACCCATTTATCAAAATTATGAAGACCTCTCTATAACACCGTAACCATCCTATGCATCTTTTTTTCAAAAATACCTCATCCTCCCTTAGTAGGACACAAAGCCACCTTATCTAGATCATAAGAGAGCATTTTACAATAATGTGAAGAGATGTCCATACATATTGATGAAATAATGGGCACTTCTCTTTCCCTCAAATTACCCATTTCTCCTATGATCCCTAATGAGATTTAGCTTCATTCAAATGATCCACTCTATTTATCAATGTCCAAATTGGTGATATCCAAGTCAAGTGTGTCTTGATTGATAAGGGTTCTAACACTTGGGTTACCTCTCTTGATTTTATCAAAATCCTTAGATATTTTGAATGTAATTTGAAATCCACATGTAATACATGTCAAGGATATGATCAAAGTAAAATTCCTCCTTTAGGTTGTGTGTGGATCCCCATTACCATCCCACCTATCACCATTCATGTGAAGGTGATGACCTTCAATTTTAATTTATCCTATAAAAAATTTTCTTGGTAAGACATGGACTCATCACATAAGAGAAATTACCTCTTTCACTTGCCAATGCATCAAATTTTCTCACAATGGATCCATATATAAGATTTAGGGTGATACTAATCCTTAGAATTTTAAATAATTCCAAGACTATGGTGTATTCAAGATTCCTACCCTTAAACCCTTACCAAGTGTTCCATTTTTCAAATCTCAATGGTTTAAATTTCCAATCAATTCCACCTAAGGTTAAAATGATCACCCCAAAATAATTATGAATATACCCCCTAACCTCTTAGATTTTTATGATGATGATCTTGATGAGATTAATCTCAAGATTAAAAATTTGAATCTCTCACCTCATCTCATCTCTTAGCTTCTTGCTTCTTTACAACCTCATTCTTGTCAACCACCTTATGATGATATACTCATTGTCTTAACTAAGACTCAACATTCCATTCATAACACCACATTGGATATCAAGGTCATCCCTACCTATGTCATCGATCCTTACACACCTAATTATAATAATGGCTATACATTAGATGATCCATTCTTAGGAGGTCTAGTTTAGGTCTAAGATTCTAAGATTATTCATTATCATTCCTCTTTGATTTATTATTTTTGTATATCTTATAGTATTCCATACTATATTTTCCTTAATTTTAGCATTTTTACTTTTTATCATAGGGTACAGATGGTACACACACCTCAAATTTTTAAATAACCTCATACGAGTATGCTTATAGATCATGATATTATTGGTCCTTATCACTTTGCTTGATACCACAACTCCTCTATCCTACTTATCCCTGAGATGCTTGTAACTATCCTTCAACCTTCTATGGACCCCACCCCTCCCTTTGTAAAGCATATTTTAGATCCCATTAATATTCATTCTATATCTAATTATCTTCATATTTCTGATCTTATTTCTCTTTTAGTTGAGCCTTGTCTAATCTCTCCACCAAATCCACCTTATCTTGGTGATGGTCTACTCCTTTTACCGTAACTAGCTCTTTCACCCACCAAACGGGATAATCATCCTTATTTTGATATTCATAAAGTTATTGGTCATTGAGCTAGAGATTATTCCCTATACCAAGCTCCCTCAACTTCTATTTTACCTCCTCTTGTGAGTACACCTACCAAGACTACTCATCGGCATATCTATTACTTCCATAACATAGATAACCATTCATCCATGCATTACCAAAAGTTGTGAAAATATTTTGACACCTTGCATCCCACTACTCCTACTTCCTTAGACAAGGCTATACCTCCCCTAAAAGTATTACTTGAGTATCTTCCTAAATACGGAGAGGTATATTATCTATGACACCAATGTGGCACACATCACACTAATAATTACCACATCCTTCAACAACTTCTTAAGGATAACCTCCTAACCATTCTTGTACCTTATAACCTTCCTCCCATAGGTCATTCTTGCAAGAAATCTCCATAATATTCCCCCATGTTTTGATCTACTCATATGATCCCTTTTCCACCTATTATTCCTCCACCCATGAGTCCCTCACTCATGGACTTTCCCTCAACAATGGATATTTAATCACCCATGAGTCCCTCACTCATGGCACCTTCCCTACTAGTGACCCCTTCATCTCCTTTAGAACCCTTTCCCATGCATTATCTTGATCATCCCTTGAACGATAATCCTCATCAAAATAATCCTTAAGGCATTATTAATTTTTTTATTAAGGAGATTTGATGTGAATTATTCTCTCAACATTCACTAAATATTAATGTAACATTAGTTATAGTTCACATTCAACTACATAGAGATGTTATGGATAATGTGTGTGGATAAATATATCAAAATTTATGAAAACATGCATGGTGTTCTTACATTTTTTCTAGATTAGACATGTACTCCAAATTTACATTTACCTATTTTATATCATTTGACATTGTATCAAATTTTTATATCTCTTAGATGGTGACTTTGGTTTCATACTTTCTATTACCTATGATGTCATTATATTCTCTTATGAATTCTTTTTCATAATTGCATTATTTTTCTTCTCAAGTTCATTTTATTATGACTCCCTTGTTCTTTTTCATGATTGTTTGCTATCTTATCTCTATAAATAATTATTATTATGAACTGGTTATACACACCTTAATCCCTTTAGTCATTCCTTATTTACAATGTGATTGGTTAGAAAAAAAATCATCTCATTATAATTTTCTTTTACTAGTCCACTTTGGATATCCTTTTATTCCCCTTTATTTCCTTTCACAAACTAAGCATACACTATTAGAGGTATAATAACTAAGAAGGGGATGAATCAGTGAGCCCAAATAATCCAAACTTTAATTATAATCTTTATAATTACTTAATCAGTTACCAGAAGCATTCATGAAGTAAACATATCATTCAAAGCAATAATTAAGAGAGATAATGCAAGATCAATCACATTATACATGTCATATGTCAAAACCCCTCTTGGAAAAAAACCCAAAAGAACATGTAATTAAACTACTATCTTATATAAAAATATATAATTTATACCAGCTATAACTGATCAAGGAACTATAATCCCTATTTAGTGAGGCACCAATCCCACAAGGTGAAACCACACCTTTTCTAGTTGAGTTGTAATAACAACCAAACCTTTTAGCAAGTTTTACCTTGCAAGGAGGATCAACTACCTTTAATTCTAAGATACCAAAAAAACACCTATGAAACACTTCCACCTCTAAACTAATTTCAAAAAAACCTGATGATGGACCTCAACTTATCATACTTCACCTTTACTCACACTCAAACAACACGCGTAATATTCTCTCAATATATTTATGACCAATAATTCATACCAATAGTCCTTAATTTATGATAATATTTAGCTCATCCTTAAGGCACTCTACCCTTTATTCAATACCCAACACACATACAAGACTCTCTTAATTCACTCTTTGGTCTCTCACCTACAGGTCTAGAACCTAATATCTTTAGTTGTACTATTTATAGAGCAAAATTGATCAACATCATATTGGTTGGCCATTAGGCATATATTACCAATTAAGACATCTATAATATGAATATGAGGCTCAATAAAATCTAAATTAGTTGGCCATAACATCTATAGTTAACCCTTAAGTAGATACACCTTTTAAACAAGGCACTTATAGATCTTTAGGTCTCATGGAGACCTATTTACCATTAACTCACCATTGAGAAAAAAATTAACATAAGACTACTTAAAATTACATAATTACACTCCTTATGTCCCCTAAGACATTCTCAAATGATCATAGTAAACTTAACTCACATTTGTGTATGCTTAAACAACTCAAACATAGACCTTATGTATACAGTCACCATGAATGAAAAAATAGTCAACTTATTAAGTATTATTTATACTCAAGATAGATTGATCACACCTAAAAAATACACATAGAGAATCCTCTTGGAGTCTAAAAATGATCAAATATATAATTCATCACGAGACATTGAAATAATAATAATACAATCTCAAACATGCTTCTTCGATCACTTGCAGAACATATTCAAACATATAATGAATTTTGGAGCATCATAACTATGATTGTATTCACTTCCAAATCTTCAAACTAAGTTCAATGGATGTGCTATGAAGTCCTCTACTACTTTTATTTTTACTATATGAGAAAATCCATCCTCTATCAAAAGATATCATAAAAAAATGAGACATTGGTTATTTCTTTTACAAATTCAAATATTTAAATGGAAACAGTCACAGTTAACCTTAAAACACAATGCTCAAATCTCATGGACTCTCAGCTTAGGATAAATATTGTAACATAAATCATGTTTAATATCTAATTCATATAATTCTAAATCCAAACATTAAACATCTATCACTTTGACCTTGTTCCATATCAAAATGTTGATCAATGTACTCCGTCGATCTCTATGGATCAACAAGGTCAAAAATGATCAATGCTCACCATTTGATCAACTGTATGAATTCTTGTTACCCATTGGATCAATATCTTATACCTTTTCTTAGAATTTAAATGTCATGCACTTATCCTCATCTTGTTGCCTCTTGACTCCTTGGATCACTCGTGCACCATCGATCTTGCTTGAGCTTTAACACCTTTAAATGACTAAGTATGGAGACCCTATCAATATGCATAAGTAGCCATTTTTTCACCTCAATAACTTCTTCTACATTTACCTACAGGATCTCAAATTTGGACCAGATGATCTCTTTCCTTAGGAGAATCTAACCATATAACTCACTACTCCTAAAACCATCATTCATGCAAGATATAATGACATTAAAATTCCTTCTCATCAACTTTTATCATAAAACCAACAATGTCCAAATCTACCTAAGAAGCCAATTTTGATCATCTATAAATTTTGTCATGCTTCAATGCATGAGCTCAAATTTAATGTAAATGATCTCTGCTCAAAATTAAACAAACTAAATTGATTAGATTATCTTGACACCTTAACATGTGCAAGATATAACACCATCAAAGTGATCACTTAGCTCTTTCTACAACATTGGAAAATTGGATAAGTATGGACAAACACATTCAATCTACCTAGGAGCCCAACTTTACATATGAATATCTTTTGATGTGCTACATCACATGATATAGAATTAAGTGCAAATAAATTAGGTCCAAGAATAAACAAACCAATATGATCACCTTCTCCTAAAATTTCCACACATTTGAATGTTAACCTTATCAACTTTCTTATTCAAATGTTTTTCTCCACTTTGAAAATTTGGCTAAGTATGGGAAAATAATTAAATCTGACTGAGAATTTAAATTTGTACCCTCATATATTTAACCATGCATCAATGCATGATATAAAGTTAATAAAAAATAAAATAGGTCAAAGAATTAAAAAACCCATATGATCACCTTTTCATAAAATTTCCACATATTCTAATGTTGACCTCATCAACGTGCTTACTCAATTCTTTCTAGCCACTTTGCAAATTTGGCTAAGTATGGGAGAATAATTAAATCTAACTGAGAAGCCAACTTTGCACCCTCATAAATTTTACTATGCTTCAATAAATCACTTGATATTTGGTGCATAATAACTAGGAACTATAGTGATCATAACCATATGACCAACTCTCCTTGACTCACTCCCACATGGTAATGATGATGTGATCAAACTTCCTACTTATCTTTTCTACCACTAAACCCAAAGTGTCTAGATGAAAACTATGGACTACTAGATGAATTCCACTTATACACATAAGCTCTCAAAACATGGATCATATCTTATATGACCCCTTACACATTTTCAAACCTCCATACTCATCCTTGATCCTCTCAATCTATGTCAATACTAAAGATCATCCAACCATACATAAAGCACATAATAACAAACACATTGCATACTTTATTAGATAAGAACAAGCACATTGCACACTATCAAGGCACTTCATCCACTCACTAGGAAACCTCCATGACACCACTATGACATCATCATGACAACTCTCTGACATACACATGGTTGAGACTTGAGATAACATGTTAGTTTATCATTAAGATTAAGTGTTCTAGTCATTTTTTTTTGGATACTTAGCTTCTTTTAGATAAATCCTAAATCTCATTCATGTCTATCATTATATATCTCATGATTGGTGATTCTAAGTTCCTAGAGGAGGAATAAAAAAATCCATAAAAATATTCAAAAGCCAAATCATTTAACAAAAGATAGTGATCTAAAAGGCAACATTCAAAATTTTAAAAATTCAAATCACACTAAAAGACATGATTCTAAGCACATGTATTTTTTCTATTCTAAGCTCAAACTCCATATTTGGCCTCATGATATAGTTGAGGTCCATTAGGGTGTGGTAGGCGAGTAGATTAGAAAAGGAGAATAACAAATCTTTTTATGCTACCTACTTTCTCATGTGATTATCCAATATTTATAGTAGATTGATATGTTTGTAATGGGTCTTGAGGAACGTGGAACATTTTATGGGAATGTAGGTCCATTTTAATTTTTTTTTCAAAACTACCTACATTATTTGATCTTAGTATCACACTTATTTGTGTATACAACCTTATGCCTATTGTGAATAGGTATCCTTTATATATTGATCGTCACTAGTCACTTAGTGTCTTCTCATGTCCTTAATGTTCCTCATGTCCCCTAAAGGCTTATTATAATATGCTTATGCTATTCTTTTTACATTCCCTTTTTCACTCCCCACAACCCTAATATTTCCCCTTGATAAATATTGTTTTGTTGACTGATCACTCCCTTAGGGATTACTTTTGTGAGTTGTATTGTAAGACCATGGATAAGACTTGGCCTTCCTCACAAATTACAAAACTTTCAAATTACCATTACAAACATCCCCCTTTACCATATTTTCACTTTATTTCCACCTCATTAGCATTCCCTTTGTATGTTTTAGTGTAAGACTATGGATAAGACTTGGCCTTCCTCACAAAATATTCCAATATCCAAGTCAGAACAAAAATTACATGTATCAAATATGATATAAAATGTAATTAATTATTATTTACACATCATTAACATTATTCCCATATTTATTGGTATGTTTTATGATTACTTAATTAAACTTTCATCTTTTCTCTTCTTATTTTTTGATTACATGTAAGAATTCAACCAATTTTATTAAGTTTCTCATACTTCCAAACATAAATTAATGTGATTAATTTAAGACCATTTTACCAATTTTGTTTCTATTTTATACTTGCCAACATGATTTAGTATGAATGATTGACTTAATTGATTTGTTTTTCTACCATTTGGTATTTCACTTGATTTCTATTTTGTTACATTATTTCCATACTTCCCAACATGATTTTGTGTGATTTTACTAATTTTAATCTAGTGCCAAATCATTTTTTGGTTTAAAAACAAACTTGTGCCCTATTTTTTACCACTCTTTGATTTATTATACTTAGTCATATTTTGTTATTACACATTTCCCAATGTGAACTAATGTGTAGTGCATTTGTTTCTTATTAATTATACTTTCCCAAGTATTTTTGCCTATTTATTTTTAACCATGCATGTGTAACACATAATGATAAAAGAAACACCACACATATATTTACTATAACATATAATAAAATCAAAATACATGAGTTAAGATGAAATATATACATGCATCCACAACCAAAACCAAAAAATAAACACATAAGATCAACATCTAATTGTCCAAATAACATATCTCTATATATGTCATGTGTTTTTTTATAAAATACATCACTCCATATCTAAGGTTGGGTTATATCATATCTATCTTGTGTCCTAGCCATGCTACCCATGGATACCTTAGATATTCCCCTCTAAATAGTACACTATAATGAGTATTTCTAAGATCTCAAGCTTGCTACCTGTCCTTATAGGTTGGCCACCTGGGCCTATACCTATCCTAGCTAAATAATGGGAGCTAAATACATGGCTCTCTCTTGATCTAAGGTCTTCCATGCCTATGTCTCTCTCAATCCCACCCCTACTAGTGGTTGTATCCCATCTTCACATGCCTTTAGCCCCTCATGACCTCCCTTGGGAGTCTAAACCTATTAACCTCAGCTAGGGCAGATGGTACATGGTATCATCCAATATGGTTGGATCATATGACATTAACACCCCACCTAAAATATCATGGAGTGATCCCTTCACTAGGGATCGCTATCTAGTCTTCTCCTTATCCATAAGATTAAGAAAATTCAAACCAAAAAGACATTCAATCATAGATATATCTCAAAATGTATCTATCAAAAATCACTCAAATCTTATACAACTAGTATTATATGTTAAAGATTAAGAATTATAACTATTTATTACCTATCCTGATGTTACCAATAACTATATCTCCATTTACATAGCCTCTAAACATATTCTCTCCATTGGCTCATTTATTGAGTACCTCATCTATGGGATGCCTCCCAGTAAAATCAAACCCTAGGGTTACCACCCATGCCCATCTCAAGCCTTACCTCAGTGCTACCTCTATAGACCAACTCTACCCTAGGTTGATTGATGGGTCATTTTGGATGATCACCCTCTATGCTCTCTCTCACCATTGGCATCTTCATCGATGGTGTGATTTAGGTTACTACTCATCCAACTATGGTATCAATTGTGGTACCTATGACACTCCTACATCCATGTCCATTCCCTCTTTAGTTGTCAACTATCATGCTTGACTAGCCCATGGTCTCACACATCACGGTCTGATCTCTAGTCTTGTTACTAATGCTCATCCTCCTCCTCTCTACTTTAGCTATCTCACATGATGAGGATAAAATGTGGGAACTAATATAGGAACCACTACATGAGGGATTCTAAAATATACTAGCAAGTGTGCCACTAGATGTAACTCTACCCACCAAGTGTAGTGACCCATGCTCCACACTCATGATAACCCTAATGTTAGTATTGCCCAACTCAACCAAAATATCATAATTTGTGCATAAGGATGCCATATGATCTCTTTTTATGTGACCATATATAATGTTGACATGTGGGGCATGACCCATGCCACCTAATCTTATCTCCATCTCAACACCCAAGGTAATCGATCATTGACCGCATGTGGTAACCCAGCTAGTCAGTGCATTGGTAACCTCTCATATATATAGGAAGTCAGTAATACCATTGGATTCATGGTATTTAACCCTCTAGAGAGTATCTAATACATATCATCCATGATATGAACCTAGATGATATAACTTAGGTCATAGAGTGCCCCCTACTCTAATATCAACTAACAAAAGGCTACTGTATATAATGGTACCTTCCCATTGGTTTTGTGATAAAATATTCATGCCATCATAAGCCATATCATATCATTTCATATATCTTTAATATGGGTAATATATACATAAAATAGACACACCCTTAGTCTTAGGTAAATCCTATTTGAGTAAGTTAGCCATCAGGCTAATGCTCACCTCTCCTTCTAATCATCCAATATCCCTATGATCACTGACTTCCCCCTATAGGAAGTCTAAATAATGTATGGACATCCTCTAATATGATACCAACCTCTATAATATCCCATCTATCACTCATCTAAAAGTATTGGTCAAGCATTTCCAAGCTCCTAGGAACATGACCACTAGATCAACACTCAATAGAAATCATCATATTTCTATGATTCTTCCCAAGCCTATCAAAACCAATCTAGCTTGGTCTACATACATTAGGTACTCTAATAGATCTGGAAGCCATGATGTATCCAATAATTGCTAAAATCTTTAGTTCCCCTATAATAATCAAATAAAAAAAGATGTATTAGACCTCTATGTTAGTTATAATCAAAATACATTATTTTAAATTTTAACAAAAACAAACCTAACTTTCCTTAATTTATTCATTTTGTATCAATTTAACCTATTTTTAGCCTAATCATCCATTTCAATACTTAGTCTGGCACCTTGGGCCTTAAAAGTACTATATCAATGAATTTGTTGTAATTTAGTACTATATCATCCACTTAGTAATGAATTTGACCCTGTAGTACTAGGTTGGCCACTTAGACTTAAATAACTAAGTCAACCCATTCATTTTTTCCCCATAGCACTAAGTAAACCTTTTGACTTAACATACTATGTTAGCCTTTAGGTATTATATCAAACTTCTTCTCCAACCAACTAAGTTGTCCTAGACCTACTCAATAAACCATTTCAAAACATGATTTTCTACCTACTCGGTCAATTAGGTCAACCAATTTCTTTCAAATTGCTAACTCTTTGACCTTTTTTAATAAATTCCTTCAACATTTATTAATACAATCCCTTTCAGACCTAATTCCCTAGTTGACCTCTAATTTCCTTAACAAGTTCCTAGGGTTTATTCTACTTTCTAAAATTGGTTTAGATTACAAATTTATATAAAATACTCAATTTAAAATAAAATACCCCAAAAATTTGAAATTCTTAATTGCTTACCTATGATTCACTCACTATGGCCACTAGGCATCCTCCTCATCTCAACTATCATCTCCTCACCATCTTGGCTATTTTGGCTTTCACTAGGTCTTTTAGAGCTCTATTTTTCTCTCAAAATAGTCAAAACAATAGCAAATTAATTCTTTTTCACCCTATTTAATGTTACTATTCACAAGTATTTACCCTTTAAATATTTACCATTAGATTCCTTATTTTGATCATATCTTTATTTTTACTACTTATTTCTCAAACCATAAATGTTTTAAAATCTTGATGTAATAGAGAATATTTTCCTCTATTATATTCCTATATTGCAAAAAAAATAATTTTTTACTCTTTTTTGCACTAATCTCTATAGGTTCACCTAATGTTCTTTACATTGGATGCCTTCACATCTTTCACATCTCCTTCTTTATCTACAACACTAAGGTAAGTAAAGGTATGTGTTTTTCAGTTTTGTCCTTTCATTTATCTTATTTTATCATTACTACATTTTATTTAGCATCAACATTATGTGTTATCATGTTCTATTACCAAAGCACCATCCCATGTTACACTTACATGACATGTGATGAGATTCAAGTGGGGCATATGTATACACATAATATTTTAAATTTTTTATAAATTAATAATGCTATTTATCTTTTAGTAACCCATCAAGTATTATTTTATTTGAGTGCATGCCTTTAGGGGTATATCGAGAAAGGGGTGGGTAGACCATTGGTGCTTTGCAATATTGTTAACCCTTTTTCCACTTGTTATCTACACACTTGTCACCTAAAAACCATTCCCCTAAGCTTGTTCTTCTCTTTTTAATATTCCTCTAGTCTTTTACAATCTTTTGTACCTCTTTTCATATCCTAAAACCTCTTTTGATAGTTTTTATGACTAGGTCGATTGGGTCAACCTTTTAATCTTATTGGTGATACTCATTTAGGGTCTAGGTCAGCTCTTGGCCGACCTATCCCATGACCTAGTGAGTTTTTGTCAATAATGATACTAGGTCAATTAGGTCTGCCATGTCAGCCAAAAATTTCAAAATGGTTTAGGGTTAGATCTACCTATATATACATAATAATTTTACCATAATTTAGAGAAGAGAAGAATAAGTAAGAGCTATTGCAAATTTGCTTATCCATCATTCTATTTGAGGATCAAGTTTAAGGTTTCATACTTTATTTAGAGATACATATCTTGTTCTGTGTAGAACTATTTTGGATGCATTGATAGGTTATATATCCTAGAGATGATGTATCCTTCTCATCCTTACATACCACAATAACTTCTTGAAAATCACCTTGGCCAAGGGAGATATTGAGACTTGATGTGTTTATCTTCAAAGGTAAGTATTCCTAACTTTATTATTCCTTTGTAAGAGTAGATATATATGAATTTGTACTTATCTTCCATGTATTAGGATTCTATATAAATTAATGTGAGTATATGTATTCTATGCATGTTTAATTTTTTTGTTTATTACCCCCACTTTGTGAAACAAGATTTGGTGAGCACTATATTAGATTTCATTACTTTAGTTACTATTAGTATAGTGAATATGAAACATAGGACTTAGGGTTATTTCATAGCTTTTCTTGATTGGAGGATTTGGAACCCTCCCTAGTGATCTTATTATGGTAAGAGATCTCCTAATTAGGCCTAATAGATCCACATTGGTTATGACATTGATTATCTAATATATCTCCATTTATAAGTGTAAGTAGGATCTATCTTCTCCGATCTTGGATTGATTTGTAGAACTGATGCATTATTGATTGTATATAAATTCCATATTGAATATGAAAATTAAAATGCATAAAAGGTATAGTTACTTACATATCAAATTTTAGAATCTATGATATCAGAAAAGAAACCATTGACCATTGATTTTCCTATTAATTCCATTATATCCATCGATGATTATCAATAGTGGAAGTTATATTTTAATGGGTTCTTCACACCATATGGCTTAGGGGTAGGCATTTTATTACGGACACCACATGGAGACATCATTACTAAGGCATTCACATCAATTTTACCCATAATAAAAAAATAATTGAGTATTATACCCTTATTTCAAGTCTCTATCTAGCCATCCAATGGAAAATAAAACACTCTTGTATCTTTGGCAACTCTTGGCTAATAAACAATCATGTCAATGATTGATACCAAACCAAAGATGATAAGTTTATACCCTAAAAGTACATGGTGTAGAAATTTAAAAAAGTACTTTGTGTATATCTAATTTGAGCAGGTTTCATGTGAAAAAATATATCGAAGGATGGATTGGAAACCATTAGTTCATTACTTCAAATCTTTGTAGATACTCAATAGAGCTAATTCTTAGTCAAATAACTCATCATCATCACCTAAAATTGTTTAGAATTTGATATGTTATGTGATATTATTGATCATAGTTCCCCATTATGTCATAACATATACACATACCTCCATGACCATACCCTACCCACAAACCTATCAAGTTAACAACAAAAATCCTTTATCTAAAATGCTTCCCACTATACCCTCCTTGGCAACACACTTTATCATAAAAGCTATGACAAAAACCTACTTCATTATTTAAATTATAAATAGTAAACTTCATATATCAAATACATTCATAATGGGATATTTGGGGCACACGCTAGTGGAATTTTATTTTCCATGAAATTTTTATGTATATGATACTATTGGATGATAATGGAATCAAATACATGTTGGTATTTTAAGAAATGTGTTACTTGTCAAAAATATGGTGATCTCATTCATGCACCATCTTAATATCTACAACCAATAATGACTATGTGTCACTTATCTACATGGGGGATTTATCTCATTGGGAATATTAATCCCACCTCATCCTATGCGAATGTTATGTACCTAGGGATATGACATATGGGTTGATGGAGATGCTGACATGTGGCACACATCCCCTTAGTTAGTTATATGGGTACAATATATTAGGATAATAGAGTAACTTGTGGAAGTATTACATTGGGTAATGGTCAGCCTACATTAGATTAGGAGGTTACCCATCCATGGGTTAGATAGATGTATATATATATAGGAGATGAATATCATGGTAAATATATCAAGTAAGCATTGAGTCTTCTATTGTAAGAGGATATTGGAGGTTGTCCCCTCGAAGAGACATTTTGGAGTTATTCCTTCCTAAAGGAGTATTATATGGTGTTTCCCTATCTTAAGGGTATTTCTACATATATTGAATATCAAGATCATTACAAGTGGTATCAGAGCTTCGATTTGGGCAATTTGTGGAGCAAAACCCTAGTTTTTTTTGAATAGTCAATAAATTTTTATTGGTTTCAAATTTTTTCATAAAATTTTTACTGAATATGGATAATATTTCAAATAAGTCACAGTAAAAAAATCAAGATTTTTTTATTCATTTTGAGGGATTTATTACCATTTTAGGGTTTATAATAATTTCTCTATATCTTCCAAAATATAAGGAATTTTTATTCAAAATTTTTATTGGAGATGTAAGCAGATATAAAGAAGCACAGTCAAAATTTTAGAATTTTTTGAGTTGTTTTAAGTGATTTGTTGTGATTTTATGGATTGGTTTTGACATTTTAGGGTTTCATGAACCTTAATTTTTTTTGTGGATCATGGAGTTGCAAAAAATTTTAGGGGAAGATGATGTTGATGCTAGAGAATGGTGGCTCAATTTTAAGGAGAAGAATACTAAATTTTTTTTATGGAAAATAGAATTATGTTTTTCTTTGTTTGGGCCTGCAAAACATTGGTGGACTAATGAATTGAGATTTGCGCAATAGTATTCTTCATGGGAAGCAATGGAGAAAACCTTCCTAGATCGATGGGATATAAAAAAAAAGAGGATGTAAAGGAAAAAAATCATGATGATAAATAAGAAAAATCAAAAAAGAAGAAGAAGAAATAGAAGAATCAACAGAAGAACAAGAAGAAGAAGTATAAGAAGCAATTGAAGAAGAAGAAGAATTGGATGATAAGTGTTCAAATAATTTAGCTCCAAAGAAATTCAAGTCAATTTTTTAATTTCATGGATGCATTCAAAAGAAGAAGGTGGTTGTGTCCATAAACTCTACCAGCAAGTATAACTTCATCAACATGACTGTGGCCAAGCATCTACATGGTCAAGCAAAGAATATCAAAGAGGTTTAAGTAGATGGTAAGAATATTTCAATGTTTGAAGATCTGAAGCTCATTATGGAAAAATATGTTTTGCATTCATATTTTTATGCTTTGGATATGGATGATGTGGATATAGTTCTTAGATATCCATGGTTAGAGACTTTGGGAACAATGAATATTAATGTTCAAAAAAAGTTCATGAAGTTTTGGTATAAGAAAAAGAAGATCACTTTACAAGATATCATACTGAAAAGGCACCAATAACAATCTAGGTAGATCATGAGGATAAGATGGAAACTAGTGATGAAGATCATGATGAAGATTCAAATGATATAGTTAAAGACACACTACAAATGAGCACTTCATCTACTCAAGAGACAAAGAAGGAAAATGTGGAAGAGGTAGAAGCAAAGGTGGATAAGGTTAAAGTATTGGAAAAGGTTGAGGTATATAGACACCCACATCATCATGAGAGGAAAAAATCATGGAACCAAGTGAGGAAGTGTCATAATAACAATCATTTTGTCTATATAGGAAATAAAATTTCCAATCATTATGGATATGCATGGAATCCAAAAAAAAAATACTATGGCACATGGAATGAATGGGGGAATCACTATGACTATGCATGGAAGAATACCTACTATGGTCATGGTTGGAATTAGAGTAGCACAATGAAATATGGTACATGGAATAAAAAGAGGAGTAATTATGCTTAGACACCAAAGCAGTATAATTATGATCATAAACGCGAACAGAGGAGCACAATGGATTTTAGACACAAGCTTGGAGAGATATCACCTGCCAAGATCACATATGGATGGTTAGATGATCGAGTTTGCAGACAAGTGTGCAATGATTTGAAGCACACTCATTATTTGGTTTCTTCCTATGTTTCAGGGATGAAACATGTCAAAGAGGGAAGTAACGCTAGGTGATTAGGGATATGATATATTGATGTATATGGGTTAATGGAGATGCTGACATGTGCACACATCCCCTTAGTTAGTTATATGGGTATAATATATTAGGATAATAGAGTAACCTGTGGAAGTAGTACATTGGGTAATGGTTGGCCTACATTGGGATTAGGAGGTTACCCATCCATGGGTTAGATAGATGTATATAGATAGGAGATGATTATCATGGTAAGGATATCAAGTAATCATTGAGTCTTCTATTGTAAGAGGATATTGGATGGTGTCCCCTTGAAGAGACATTGTGCAGTTATTCCTTCCTAAAGGAGTATTATATGGTGTTTCCCTACCTTAAGGGTATTTCTGCATATATTGAATATCAAGATTATTACAAGTGGTATCAGAGGAATACAATTTCCAATCATTATGGATATGCATGGAATCTAAATAAAAAATACTATGGCACATGGAATGAATGGGGAAATCATTATGACTATGCATGGAAGAATACTTACTATGGTCATGGTTGGAATCAGAGAAGTGCAGCAGAATATGGTACATGGAACAAAAAGAAGAGTAATTATGCTGGGACACCAAAGCAATATAATTATGATCATGAATGAAATCAGAGGAGCACAAGGGAATTTGGAAACAAGATTGGAGAGCTATCACGTGCCAAGATCACATTTGGATGGCTAGATGATCGAGATTGGAGACAAGCGTGCAATGATTTGAAGCACACTCATTATTTAGTTTATTCCTATGTTTCAGGGACAAAACATGTCAAAGAGGGAAGTAATGTTATGTACCTAGGGATATGATATATGGGTTGATGGAGATGCCGACATGTGGCACACATCCCCTTAGTTAGTTATATGGGTACAATATATTAGGATAATAGAGTAACTTGTGGAAGTAGTACATTGGGTAATGGTCGGCCTACACTAGATTAGGAGGTTACCCATCCATGGGTTACATAGATGTATATATATAGGAGATGAATATCATGGTAAATATATCAAGTAAGCATTGAGTCTTCTATTGTAAGAGGATATTGGAGGTTGTCCCCTCAAAGAGACATTGTGGAGTTATTCCTTTCTAAAGGAGTATCATATGGTGTTTCTCTACCTTAAGGGTATTTATGCATATATTGAATATCAAGATCATTACAGGGAACACACATATGCTCATTACTACATATTAATTCAATAAGTAGGTAGAGGTCATCCCTCTCACTTATGTAATAAGAAAATAGATATCAAAATTATGCCTCAACCATATTGGTAAGCATTTTAATAATAATGATGTCAAATCCATCTTTAATCAATTTTGTATTAGACATAGATGATTCACACCTTACTATCCACAGGGAAACTACCAAGCTGAGGCATTTAACTAAATCATTATCAAGATACTCAATAATATTGGCAATGATATTGTCCATGATTGTATCTTAAAACTCTATCCTAACTTATGAGGTTAATTCACTAACACACACACACCCATATGATCCACTCCATATTCTCTAGTCTTTAAATAAGAATCTACACTATGCATTGAGATTGAGTTGCCCTCTATAAACATCTTAGTATATAATATCATTGATGATGAGGAGTATCAACTCGCATGAATATAGGAGATATAAATTATCGATTAAAAAAGGATGGACATATTCAATCATCTTGAATCCTATCAAAATAGGGTACACTATATCTATGATAAGCAAATAAAATCTTAGGATTTTAAAATTGGTGACCTTGTTATAAATTAAAATCAAAGAAACACCAATTTTGATCATGAGAATAAAGGTAAATTTGAACATAATTTTTTGGATACATGTATTGTTACTGCTAAATATGGATCATGATCTTACATGTCAGATAAATATGGGTAGGAACTTGATGGACCTGTGAATATCATCCATCTAAAGTGTTTCTACAATTGAAAATAAATTATTATATATGAGTAACCATAGTATTAGGGGTAGATTCAATCCCATCCATCCATTTGTATCCCAGAGCATCCCATCATACATAAATTCATTTTCCTATTTTGACCTTAATGATGAATTATATGAATTACAAGGAACAACATTGTTGATATGATCAAAATCATTGAAGCAGGGAATTATGACAAAAAAAGGATAATTATTTTTTCTAAGCTTTTTAATCCTTAAAGAGCTCCCATCATCTCAATATAATATATCATCCTATCATCCCCAACCACCTCCTTCCCCATTACTATGTTTTTTTGTCCCTTTACTATTATCCATTGTATATATATTTTAAAAAGCATTAAAAATACTTTTTAGAAAATTCCATGAATTATAGAAAAATCCAAAAATCCAAAAATATGTTCTTGTCTTTCATCCTATTATAAATATTTTATTGGTCTTAAATTTTTTTTAACACTTTATTATGATATATCATTCCAACTTTCACCCTCTCACATACATTGTTGTCTAGAGCATATTCTAAATCTATATATATATCATTTTTACTCACAAATTGGATTGTTAACTTTATTTAGGACAAAAGAATTTTGTTTGGTTATCATTCATTTTTCTAATTTTGTGTATACATAGTTTGTTTTCTTGTTTTTTGTGTCCAAGTTAGTCCTATACCATCCTACAAGATATTCATAATGTATTTCATGTATCATAGTGAATAAAATAGTATTATATATTAAAAATAATGTTGGTCAAACATATAAAATTATATGCAAATTTGATGGCATGTTCCTTATCATACATCATCACACATCTCATACAATTTATCCATTTACTCATATAAACATCTATTCATATATCTGTTAAAAATGTGTAAGTATTCCACCATGAATATTATAAAGCATGAGAATATGTCATAACATCATATCATAATATTATAATGATATATAAAATATAATATAACATATACATCCATCAATAACATATCATGCATACATGATCTCTATAACATCAATAAATATACAAATAATTGAATATCCATAGACATCACATCATAATAAAATTAGGACATATTAAAGCAAAACAAATTAAAATTATGATCATATAATCATAAAATGTCCATAATATAGAATGTGTGTGTGTGTGTGTGTGGGCACATGCGCGCACGCGCGTGAATGTGCACATGTATGTATGTATGTATGTATGTATCCATATAAATCTCTTAGAAAATCATATACATTTATTTACCATAAAAATTTGTAGAAAGTTCTTGTTATGTCCCTTCATTGTTGGAATCTTCATAGGATATATCTATGGAGGTATCCCCTAAGGTGATATATATGAAATTTTATTAGGATGTGTAATATAAATAGGATCGATGATGCCCACTAAACACTATGATGGCTATCCCAATAACAACTATCAATTCTACCCTATTGATCTCTAAGAGGTTGTTATCCTTCTATTCATAAGAAAGGAACCCCCTAATCTATGGATCATATGATGAAAATAATATGATGCCCTATGATATTTTAACATGACACTCTCACCTAAACTATTTTAATAAGTGACCTAATACATCATACTCTTTACATCGAATAAGGCCTTTACTAGGCCATATGATCTCATAATAGGGAAAGTTATATCTCACTTGTTACTATATTTATGGATGAGTATATAATGGGTGTGTCAATATATCTATATCTATCCATTATATGTGTTGTTAAACATGATATATTTATATCCTAGATAAACATTATACTTTTGAGATAGTCTATCACATCCTATCTCATATATCTCATGTCTCAAATTAGATATCAAGGTCTCATCCTCTAATGTTATATATTTTTAAGAAGGCCTAACCTAATCTCTATCACCTATGGTAAATTATTTAGTTTCTTATACCACCAAACTTGTATCCACACTTTCCTATCCATGTCTCTAAGATCTGAATAGTGATGTAATCACCACTTAAACAACTAGAGAGTTGATTGGTAACATAAAAAATATATACAAGAAAATCTAGGATATAAATCCTTACCCTATATCTACCATACATATCCACCTCCATATCCTCCATATCTCCCTCCATCTTCACCTACATGTCCTCTATCCCCATCACCCTGACCATCTCCTCACTACACTGTTGTAATCAATCTCCTCCTCCTCCTACCATACCTCTAATTATACCATTATTCTTGAATGTATATATCATCTTAGATCCATTCATTCCATATAGGTATGATAAGTCTCTCTCAACTCAAATATGGCCACCATGTATCATATCCATCTACTACTCTTTCATCCACCAAACCTCTTAGCTCATTCTATAAGATACCTTTAAGAGTTGGAAAATAAAATTTTCATAAATTGAAATCCACTATAGACCCCCATTATGGTACCTCCCTAGATAATTTGTAAAAAACATGTGGTGTTAATTTAATACCTTGTTAGACTCAAAAATGTTGTAACACTCTATTTGGCATGTATATCTCTAAGATAAAATCTCACCAGATCATAATAAAATTAAAAGTCTCTACAAATCTGAAATAATATATATCATCTAACCTACCAAAAATGAATCCACATATATATATATATATATATATATATATATATATATATATATATATATATTATAGGTAATATCTACTTCTTATAAATCATATAAATCATGTATATATAAATATATGTCTCTTATATGACCATAATGCCCACTAATAACTATCTCATCCTCTAGGGCCCTTTATTGACATCTTTAAAGGGGCCTCTCTATCACTACATATTCCCATGCCTAAATTGTATCAATTTGGATGATCAAATTCTATTCCCACCTTAGTATTATAATATGTGTATAATTTTTTATAGATAGGATAAAAAAACACATCCCCATGAAGACATTATTATTTACTTAGTCAAATTTACAATGTTGTTAGCCAAACCCATAAAAAATTATCAGTTGGTCTTGTTAGGTTATAAAATACCACTAAAAAATACCATGAGGACTAGGTGAAATTAATGAATCAACCCTAATGATAATCATGCATATAAATCTATATCCTAACCATGTAGTGGATGTCTGTCCTACATGCTAGTCTCTCCTTTGCTATCTATGGATTTACTTGGGTCTAGTATAGTAACATAACCCATGTCATAACTTTAAGGATACTCCACATGTACTTTATCATCATAGTTATCTCAGCTATTATCAATTGATTTCTTAAGTCTCAGTGTTCCACCTCTCTACTACTACTATTAGTATCACTCCATTTACCTTGATAAGGGGCATCCTCTCTACATGATATAACACAATAAACTACAAAATTTTGAACTCTAACTCATTAAACAAAATAAATAGTATTATCACCATTAATTAATGATATAAATTAATTAAAATTTGTAAATTATTATAAAAATATAAAATATTTTGATTTTAGTCATTTTTCCTCATTTTATTTGAAAATTTACCTTTCTAGTGCAAACATCATTTTGAATGCAGATGTCACTATATCTTTGTAGACATCATGTTGTCTATGTAAACATTGATGCCACATATATGACATAAAATTTATTCAAACAACATGGAATTTTACATAGATGATGAAACATCTATGTAAATGTCATTCTAATGTAAACACCAAAACTAGCTATAAAGACACCAAAACTAACCACATAAATGATGATTGTGGCTATGCAAACATCATGAATAAAATTTTACTTGAATATTATACATCCCACACATTTTGTTGATATTATTTCATATCTAAATGATTTTTTTTCAAAAAAATGAATTGTCGATGGTCAACATAAGTATAGATGCCAATCCTCCATCACCCTCTCTCTAGTGGCAATCTGAATGTACACAATCCATTTATGCATCAAGTATAGGGAAAAAATTAGAGATATAATTTTCAAAGGCTTGGGGATAAAATTAATGGTTTTTCACCCCCAAACCCATATTTATTCCCTTATCCATGAATATTCTAATCCCCCCCTTTTTTTCCCCATGAGCTCAATTTTTATGTGTCATCTATTTTCTTCCCATTTTCATCAATCTTCATTATTTTCACTCTTTTTATATCTATTTTAGATATTTTATTCATTTAAATGGGCCATCCATTTCATTTTATTCATTTCATGACCATCAAGGGGGTATCGCACCTTCATCGTATATCACTAGGGGCATCCTGAAGTGTCCCCTTTTGTAGTTTCTTTATTCTTTGAAAAGTCATTTATTATAACTAAATTTCCATCTTCAAAATATCACATGGGGAATCCTAATATGACATTTTTTTAGCCTATTAATTATTTTAAAATATATTAATCCACCTATCATTTAAAAATTCCCTTTCAAAGAGGGGTAAAATTTAGTCACCTCATTTTTGCCACCTCAATGTCATCACTATTTATGAATTCTATATTTGTACTATTTAAAAATTAAACAATAATTTATTATATAAGATATAATAATTAATCTAATTACCATTTTTAACCCAAATATTTTTTATTTATTAAGGTGAATTCAAGCTTTACAAATATTCTAAAACCATAGAGTTAAATAAGTACACAAGGTACATTAAATGAGTCCAAAGAGAGATAAGCCAAATGGGCCAAACAACCAAAAAAACTTCCACCTAATTTTCACTAAGACACTAATATAAAAAAATCCTAGTAGGACCAAAAATAGAATTACACTAAATTTCCTTTAAGTACTCCATGGATCATACCTATATCTTAGTCACAGTGGGATCCTTCTTGTCTCTATGATCATTCTACTTGGTGTTGATAATTTTACCTCTTGTTTGAACATTTTGGCTTTCTACCATATTTTGATCTTGTTCCATCCTCCCCTTAACCTTATTATGATTTTTAATTCTAGTTTTTTCCTTGATTTTAATGCTTAGGTGGGAAGTCACTTTTGACGATGTGATCCTTATGATTTATTTTTTGTTATTTCCTAGAGTTTATTCAAGACATACAATTCCACCTTTAGCTATCTCAGGGTTATTATAGGTTTATTTTAGTTTATTATATTACAAATTTATAGTGTTCCACTCCTCCATGAGGAAACCCAATTAACTCCCTAGGATTTGTAAGTTTTCATGGAAGTCCTATATTTTTTCCTAAACCCTTCAGGGTGATCCCTTAGCACTCTATTAGCTTCTTGTTTCCTAGTTTTAGGAGCCTTCAACTTTCATATTTAGAATTTATTTTTATCAATTCCTAGAGCATCACCTATGATTGTTATTTCTTTCTTAGAATTTTTATTACCTTAAGGGGTGGATCTTGATTTTTCATTTTACCTTTCCTATCTTCAACCCAAATGTAATTTTGCCTCTTAGGGGTGAATATGGTGGAAGTTAACTCTTTTTTCCTTATATAATATTATCAAGGGAATCCATATATTTTTTATTTTTACTACTTTCAACATTGGTGATCTTGATGCCTCTCTTTGCTTTTCATTTCTTGGCTAGAAGAGAGATAAGTCCCAGACAAATAATTTTAGAGGTGGGTTTTGATTGGAAGTACAAAACCATGTTTTATAAAGACATAAGTAAGAAATTTGGTAAAATTATGTTGTGGTCCTTAAAATTATTAAGGAATATAAAGTGAAGAGAGAAAATATGCGTAAATGTTATGTCAAGAGTTAGATATTTAATCATTTGTAAAAAATGTTTCATCCAAAACTTAGGGAGGTTGGATCTTGAGAAAACCTTTTTATTTATCCATAATAATGAGTTAGATTCAAATAATGTCTACATCATTTATTTCAAACTTACCTTGTATTTATATGAATTTGTCTCCTTACATGACATTCTTATAACTTATCAACCTAGTTCCTCTAAAAATCAAGCATGAGACCCTTAAATGTCAATTTCCCCTATTTCCATCCCAAGGAAAAATATTTTGTGTTAAATTAATTATGGAATTCAATACACAAAATAAACTCTATGACACCAAATTTTTGAATATTATGATAGACCTTTATTATTTTTGGATCTCAGTGTAGGCTATTGGCATGAGTCTATCCTTATCAACCCCCATTACTTTGATTATCTTCTTGTTTGTGTAATGTGGTGAAAAAAAATGGTATAGAGTTTAAAGTTATTATATTCCTCATTAGCCTAAATTTTGTTAATTTTATGCCATGTATGATATAATTTACTAGCCTAATATTTAAAATAAGTGTCTTGATCATGACACTTGGTCTAAACTAGTCTAGGATTAAATGTTAACCTAATTCAAACATTTGTAATCATACCTCAAGGGATCAAGATGATATTGTGAATCATTATAATCAAGAGGGATACATGGGGAGGGAGGATGGTGGGCCCATTGCACATAATGAAATCATTTATTGAGAAACTAGTGTTGTCAAGTTGATCCACAATAATGTTAGCTTTTCAAAAAATGTGAGCAATGGAGAAATTATTAAGGGAATGGAGAAGGCAAAGAGAGTAATAAATGAGATGTTTTATGGTATGTGAGGGGTTTAATTTACTCTTTATATAATTTAGGATTTTTAATAATCCCATTTAATGGCCAAGATAGAAATATTAAGATGGATAACTAACTAGATGCCCCAAAAAGATATCTTGACCTTTAATACATGGTTTATTTAATTCCCATTGGAAATTCATAAGATATGATCACCACCTTAAATAATTTATAAAAACACATTCACCCCTATTCCTATCCATATTTCCCTTGTCCTTGCCATCAATGTTCAACTTCACCCACTTGCAAGGGGGAAACTCCACTTTAAGAGGATTATAACAAGGCTTTATCTAGGAGGGAAGAGAGGGAAAGTTTCCACTTGTGAAGGATGATATATTAATCATACAAGGTATCATTTTTTTCCTTATTAATTTCAAATTTATAACTTTTAGATATGTCCATGAACAACCTATAGAATATATTGGTGGGGTTGCTCTTCTTATTTTGAAAGAGGTAGGAATTCTTAGGGAGATTTTAGGTTGGTTTCCAATGAATAATTAGGTAAAGGATAGAACTAGGTTTAACCCAAGAGACATTAAATAGTTATAAAAGTTGATCCTAGATGATAGACCTAAAAGGACACACAAAGAAGAGGTGGGAGATAATTTCCTATGTAGATTTGTATAGGACATACCTCTTTGGGATGAACATATTATGATTAGCCATATTTTCCACTATGAGTATTTTATCTTGAGCCACGAACAAGAATAATATACTAATTTTAGGGGTGAGGTGATTTATTCAAAGTTTTTTATAATAGGACCAGTTATCCTCCATTTCCAAGTTGACTAGGAATCCAAATTTCATAGAGTATTCTCCATTATCCTCCATCAACTAGAGGAGGAAATATTCCTTAGAATAAATGAAAATACTAGTTTTTTATAGCTTGATGTTAAGATTATGAATTTTTTAGAAGATTTCCTCCTTGTCTAACTCTATGTTCAGAGTCTTCCACTTTGTGATTCCTTTAAAAGTTATCTAGTAGTCATTAACTTTACAACCAATAGAGGCCTTGAAGAGCCCACTCAATTTATTTTAGGGTGGTGAATAAGATAGATTAGAAATAAATATCCATGCATATTCCAAAAAAATACATATTTTATCCATTTCCTAGTTTCCATCTACATCCTCTTCATGGTTGATTTTTTGAGTTTGAGATGTATTTCTAGAAGGTGGTTCCATTAGTGGGGCCTTCTTCCTATAAGAGGTTGTCTTCTTCGCTACCTTACAAGTACTTGAATTTGATAATGTAATTCCACTATTTATCTTATTTTATAACTTTATAACAAAATTTATCCATGACATTTTGATTCATTCTCTTTACTTACCTTATACCTATCTCTCCATTGGTTTTAGGGAGAAAAGACTTTTTCTAGGCAACTGGGGGGAATCTAAATCTATCTTCCACAACTCTCTATAAAAAAATTCATTAGATATACTTATATATATATCCATAGTCATTCTTGGTATGTGGAATAGGGACATAAGTAGGTTGGTATGATTTGTAATGAAATTTTGAGTAGCTAGAGTTTACCAACTTGGGAAAAGAGATTATCTTTATATCCAACTAATTTCATTTAGATTCTATCCACCAATAGGTTATACAATTATTTTATTACCCTTCCTTCAATAAATGACATTCTAAGATAATTTTAGTGAAGGTTACTGATTTGATAGCCCATGATACCATCTAGTATTCTCAATGACGTAGTTGAGGTGTTAAAGAAGAAGATAGAGATGTTGTTGAATTTGATACACTGACCTATAACCTACTCATAGTACAACATAATTTTATTGAAGATTTTGGCTCTAAAAACATATGAATCACATAGAAGGAATGTGTCATCTATGAATTTCTCATGGGTGACAAGGACTATTTTTTGGGCTACCCTTAGTCCTTTGATTATATATTGAGTCCTAGATACCTATAAGATTCTACTTAGGGTCCCTACCACTATTATAAAAATATATGGATATAGGGGGTCCCATTATCAGATTCTTCTACTGGTGGAAAATAATCCTTGAGAAACTTCATTAATCAAGATAAAAATCATGGGGGTGGAGATATAACTATGAATTAGATCCTTGCATTTAGAGTCAGATACAATATTTTCCAACACCTTGTCCATGAACTCTAAGATACACTATGATAGCTTTGTTCATGTATAGCTTAAGAAACATACCCTACATGTTATGATTTTCCACAAAATGGAGGGTTTAATAGAGGATAATAATCCTATATTTAATCTATCTTACAATTATAGAAGCACCATGTTGCCCTATAATGATCCTCTTGAGGATGGTTTGTGAGTGACCAATGTTTTACTATAGATATTGTAAATAGTGTAAAATAAGCTAATGGTTCTAAAGTCCTTTAACTAGTTTGATTTTAGATTCTTGGGGATGAGGAATAAAAATGTGTTATTAAGTTCCTTCAAGATGGTTCCAAATCTAAAAAAATCATAGACAATCACTTCTACTTACTCATGAATATTATACTAAAATTATTGAAGGAATAGTGGTGGAAAGTCGTCAAGTACTAGAGATTTGTTTTCTTTCATGGAGAAAGACATTATTCATACCTCTTCTAGGTATGGAGGTTTGTGGAGAACATGATTTTATGCTTGGGTGATGATGGAGGGAATATTTTTAAGATCCTTATCTCTAGTGAGTCATCGATAGTACCAAATTCATTCAATAAGATTTTAAAGTGGTGAATGATCTACTCATTTATTACTTAATCATCCATGTATTTGGTTTTATTCTCAATAATTAAATATGTTATCATATTCATGTTTTTATTTCTAGAGGCTACTTGATGGAATAACTTTGTGTTCTTGTCTCCTTCATTAAAGCAATTGGATTTACACTTTTGTTTCCAAAAATGTTCCTCCTTGGGTTTGATATTATGATAGGCACATATACGTTCATTATAAATGTTGGAAAGGGTCTCATCAAATCCATCAATAGCCATCAAATCCTCAATATTACATAATTATCCCACCAAATCATTTTTTTGGTCTAAAATATTTCCAAACACTTATTTGTTCTAGAATTTTAGTTTAGATTTAATGTGTTTGAATTTTTTTACAAGGATGAAAATGTATGATTGTACCAATAGTTTTTTCCACAAATCCTTGATTAAGTGATGGAAATTTAGATGATGCAACCAAATGATCTAAAATCTAAAAGGCAAGTTTTTCATTTTAGAGATCCTTTCTCCTTCAAATATAATTGGATTATGGTCCAAATATATCCTTGGTAGAGGTGAGAGGGAGATATAAAAGTGAAAGTACCAATTTAAATACACCAGGAATCAATCTAAACTAACTTGTATAAGGTCTTCCCATTCTTATGTTGGTTCAGGTGTATGGATTTGCTTTTATGTCAATATCAACAAGGATAGATTTTACAATAAAATCATAGAAATAAGTCATGTTTTCTATAAAATTTTGAATGCCACCTTTCTTTTCCATTAGGTTTAAATGGGATTTAAAGTCACCAACCACAATCCTTTTTTAGCTTCACTATATATCCCTAAAGGATATTATGTCCTCTCATAGTTTTTTTCATCCTTTTTTAGTATTGAGGTGTATAGAGAGAATCCATTCTTAATTTCTTAACTTATCTTTGAATAGAACAAATATATGGTTATTATTGAATTTAATTAATTAAACCTCAAGATATGAGGCATTCCAAAGGTCTGCTAGTACACCTAATACACTTGACAAGCTGGAACTTATGCAATTAGATTTGAACCATAAATTTTCACAATAATTTTTAAGATAAGTTTCAAACATTTTTGTCTTTTGGATCATTAATACAAGGGGATTATATTTTTTCCTCACATATATTACTAAATTATATTTATTGGGGTTGTTATTACTCCTTATATTCCATGAGATGATTTTCATTTTTTAGAATTTTTAAAGTGACCCTTAAGGGGTTTTCTAGTTCCCCTTCACTATTTCATTCGTGGTTTTTCTCTGATTTAATGAGATATTTGACACTCTTCCTAAACATTTGGGTGATTCTCCAACGTTAGCTTTCTTTCATTATTTTTTTTCCTTTATTGGTGTCTAATGTTCCTATACAGTCGCATAGTATTATTTGGGTTTAGAAGTAGATTATTGGCCTATACCTTTAATATTTTTTCCCCAGGAGTCTTTAGGGATTGGGGATAAAATAATTGACTTGGGGGAGGTCAGGTTACCTTTGGACATACCCTGCTATATCTTTATCAAGGGATTGAAGGATATTGATGGTGTTTCCATAATCTATCCCATTTGGTTTTAAAGGGTCTATAACTCCTTGATTGTTTAAGGTCAAGGATTCACAGAGGAAGGATGGTTCCACTAGAAATATTTATGAATATTTTCCAAATGAGGCACATGTGGGGGAGGGAACAACCTATCGTAATTATTTAATGGGTAAATTAGGATCTCCTAGTCAACTAAGTGGGGCTTAGGAGAATAGTTTCCAGTCAAACATTGGATAAGGGGTGTGATAGACCTTGGGGAATAAATAGGGTTATATGAGATAATAGGTTTCAGGAAAGTAGTCCCTTTAGCCTAGGTAGACACTTTTGGTGGGGAGGTGGGGGTTTTAGGGTCAATGGGAAGTCCTTTATAGAGTGACTTAAGATATTTGATTTTTTATAAATGAAATTAGAATTTTCATACATGATCATTTGAGACCACTCACTATATTTTGATTTATTTTTGGTTTTGTGAAAGAGGGGATTGTCTATGGGAATAAAAACATGGAATCTTATTGCAATCATTCTCTTCTTAGATCTCATGATTGGTTTAATGGTGATGTGTTATCCTAGATATTTGATGATTATCATTATAACCTCTATTTATTATAATTATAGGGGTAGATTTGGGAAAAACACACACATGTGGATGTCTTTTATAGCTGAGCTACTAAGGTTCATTCTAGTTTTCCACTTTTTAGTGCTTACATTTGAATTTATCATAAACAATGGTCCTTCTTTCAGGACTTTAAAAAAGTCTTCTTAGTTTTTTAAGTTAACAAGAAATAAGTTTCTTGCCATGGTAACCACCTAGAGATGACCTTTAGGTGTCCACATTTGGTTCACCCTTTTTTAGAATGAGTCAATATTCAGTCTGAATCAATTAAATTTAGTGAATATGGAGTTGGAGAGAATGTTATCATCATTTTACATGATGATGCATGGGATGTTGACATAAAACTCATTATTTTTTATGATGGGATTGATGCATGACTCAGAGATCTCTTGGTCCATAGGTATTTTTCCCATAACCCCATCCACCCACAACACATTTATGTGGGGATGTACATCCTCAACTCATCTGGACCTATTAGGTGATTTGTCAATAGGTCCCTTTAATCTTCCTTTGATATGTCTCTGTCAACATCCCCTAGTGGGGATTTAAATAGGGTTTATATTTTCATTCTCAAACCCCAAATCAAAAATTTGAATTTTTATTTTTTTAATATTTATTCCACTAATTCCATCATGACATACATAATAATATCTCTAATAAAATTATTTCACCATATAATAACCCTACTTTCATTGGGAACATCTTTGATCAACCTGTCACTATCCTTTATCACATCTAATCAATTAAATAATTAATCTAATTACACAATTCAATCTTATAAATCCCATTAAATTCTAAATATATATTAATTAACTAATCAATAATATTAGATAATATTTCACCCTAATTAAAAAATACATATAATTCTAAATCCCAAATGATCTAAAATCAATAAATCTAAAATTAATCAAATCATTTCAAATCCCCAAATCAATCACCCAAAATCTAAGGCAATAAATAAATTATAAGGAAAGGGAAATAAATTACAATCAAACCACAATTAATTTGATACACTTCATTACATATCTAATGCCAAAAATTATTCCTATGCTCATCTCATTAATTAAATAAGTGTACTTATATTCAACCCTTTATCTTGGATCAAGATCAATGGTCAACATTCATCCTAAAAATATATAAATTGAATCCCTCACCCTCAATTCATCAAACTCACTTATCCTAACAAAACTATGCATAATTGAGAATCAATACATATTCATCTTCATCAAGCTAAATCATCCAATATGTAAAGGGATATACTTCTCAAATGTTCATGTATAATTTGAGATTTAGCAACCAAATCTCTGCTTCATTTTGAGCATAATTTGAGATGATCCATTTTACCTAAGTTAATGCATTATTTATCCTCTTTTCTCATCTAAAGTACCATTTTAATTTATTATCTTAAATATTTTACTTTGGTTTGGTTTGATTTATAACACTCTATTTTTCTAATTGTTTTCCTATGTATACATTAGGTGCTTAAGATGTTTAAATTATGTCTACTATAAACTAAGAGAGCATTTTGGATCTTATTTAAATGAATGAAAGGTATATTCAATAGGTCACTTAATATGCACAACCTAATACCACCAAATGTGTCCTTAGCCTATTAATCTATAGTGTAAATTATTTCTAATTATATTTTTTTATAGATGTGATATCATATGTCATACAAATATGTGTGATCTATTTGATAAATTATTAGAAAAAATATTTGATTTTTATTCTCTTCATATTTTTGACCTTATTTTCTATAGATGATTGTAATAAGAATATGAAAAATGTAATTTTAGATAACTCAAGAAACCTCATTAAGGTGTTGCAACTACATATCCTTCATACTTGAAATCAAAGTCAATAAAGTTATTTTGTCAATATGATTGGAAATTAATGTGAGGACTTCTCCTCCTCTTCCCAAAGTGAAGTGAAACTACATAAACATTCAAATATACTTATTTTGGTACAAAATGCAACTAAACCTTGTTGCAATTCTATATAATAAGAAATATAACAATATAAAGAGTGCCTAAAATTTAATGCTTAATGACTCATCTTCATGCATGTTCTTAAAATGCCTATAATAGGATGGATGTGTGTGTGTGTGTGTGTGTGTGTGTGGGTGTTGTTTTAAATAGGATCATATTAACATGAAATATGACCTAAAAACTATTAGCATGGAATATGACCTAAAAAAGATAAATAACCAACATACATATATATAAACACTTAAATTATTAGAAAATTTGAAAAAGGACCCAAAAAATGCGAGGGATAATTTATTCAGGTCATCAAATATGACCAAATAGAATAATAATAAAAATTTAAGGAGATAAAAATATAAAAAATTCTACATGCACAAAACAAACAAAATAGAAAGAGAAAACAAAGTAAATAAAAGGCCATAGGATCATGAAGATAAGAAAATGGAATATTGAATTTCTATGAAAATTTTACAATAAAATCCTAATTTTAATAGATGGACATTCACAAAAAATGACACTAAAAGCATTACAATAATAATCCTTTTATAAAAATATGTGTTACATAATTCCCCTATTCTAATGTGTGTATGTAATGTGAAGGCACATGTTTGTCAAATTAAAAACAATAATAAAAATAAAACATGCGCTTGAACTTACCTAAGGAAGGAATAATGAATCAATTGGATGTCATGAATACACCCACATGAAATGAGATATCCTAAAAAATATGTAACTTATCTAAAAACAAGTGCAATAAATCAATGCCATAACATACCATTGTGAAACATATATATATATATATATATATATATATATATATATATATATATATATATATGTATGTATATATATATATATATATATATATATGTATGTATATATATATATGTATGTATATATATATATGTATATATATATATATATATACATATATATATATATATACATATATATATATATAAACAAGTGTAATAAATCAATGCCATAACATACCATTGTGAAACATATATATATATATATATATATATATATATATATAGAGAGAGAGAGAGAGAGAGAGACACACACACACACACACATAAATATATACATATATATGTGTGTATATATATGTATATATGTATATCTCTCTCTACATACATATATAAATACATACATGTGTGTGTGTGTGTGTGTGTGTGTGTATTTGTGTGTGTGTGTGTGTGTTATCGGAGTTGTTGCTAGGGTCCGAATAACATGAATGCAATGGTCAAGTGATCACACGAGATGAAGCTGGTGCACACCACAAAGAAGATAAAGCAAAGTGAAAACACTAAAAGAGATAATTTGCAAAAGACAAATAGGAGCAAAACCCAATATTCGATTAACATGAGATGGCCATAATGAAGAATACATATAGGATAGCTCATAAGTGACTCCTCCACAAATGGTGGTAAAAGCACCCCAAGAATAGACTATAACTCCTCCACAAAAGGTGGTGACAAGGTGCTAAGAATAGATAAGTAACTCCCATACCCAGAATAGCTAGTCAAAGGAGTTACTTATGACATTCTTATGACACCTATGACACATCTATGACACACATCTCCACATAAGCTAGCCTATCCCACGAATGTAGGAACACTCCATGTATGCACAAATATATAATATTCCCTAATTAAATAATAGGGAAAAATAAAAAACTACACTAACACCCCCCCATAAGCATAGCTTAGGTGGGTAGTGTGGAAATATAAAATGGGTCCCAGCAACTAGGCCTGATGAGGTACCCATTTAAAAATGCAATCTTCCATAAGATAGAGAAAAGGAGAAAACCCGTAGGAAAAAACTCCCCCCAAAAGAGAGACATAAAATAAATAAAGAGGATAGAGGCCCCCTGAAGATGATGCTGCTACAGATGTAGACTGCACCACAAGAAGAGCTCGTAGATGAATGAACTTGCTCTCAGTGAAAGATTTGGTGAAGATGTCTACAACCTACTCAGAAGACTAGAAAAATATCAAGTTGATGACTTGACTATGAATAAGATCTCAAATGAAGTGCATGTGATTCTCTATGTGTTTGGTCCACTGGTGCTAAAATAGATTCCTACAAATCTGGATGGTACTCTGGTTGTCACAAAAAATGATGGTGGACTGTCAGATGGGAATGCCAAACTCAAAAAGAATCTCCTGAAGCCAAATAGCCTTAGTAGCTGCATTAATAGCTCCCCTATACTCTGCCTCTATGGATGATATAGCAATAGCATTCTACTTCTTGCTAGACCAACTGATAGGACCAGAACCTAGAGAGAAATTGTAACCAGAAGTGGACTTGTGATTCTGTGAATCACCAGCTCAGTCTAAATCTATATATCCAACCAAGTCAACATCTATGCCAAATCTGTAATGAATCTTGTATCTATGTGAACCTTGTATGTAATGCAAGATCCTCTTAGCTACTTTCCAATACATCTCATGAGGTTCCTGCATAAATCTAGAGACAAGCCCCACTGCATATGATATGTCAGGCCTGGTGTGAGTCAAGTAGATGAGACTACCAAAAAGTTGTTGATACCGAGTGGCATCAACCTATGGTGAAGAATAGTTAGCCTCAAGCTTGACTCTTGATAGAAAGGGAGTTAGAGATGGCTTACAAACAACCATGTGAAACTGAGACAATAAATCAAGAGCATACTTAGGTTGTGTAAGAGAAATCCCTGAATCTGACTGTGAGATCTCGATGCCAAAGAAGTAATACAACAAACCCAAGTCTGTCATGTCAAATCTATCTTGGAGAGATGCCTTCACTTCTGCAATAGCTGATGAAGAACTCTCAGTGATCAAAAGGTCATCAACATATAGAACCAAAATCAGGAGCGAATCATCTTGCCGCAAGAAGTAGACATTAGGGTCAGAATGGCACCTAGTGAAACCCGCTATGAGAAGGAAGGAATCCATCTTGGCATACCAAGCTTGAGGGGCCTATTTGAGGCCATAGATAGATTTCCTAAATCTACATACTAAGGAAGAATCCTGAACAAATATTGGCGGTTGCTCCATGTAGATCTCCTCCTCTAGGTCTCCATGAAGAAAGGCACTCTTCACATCCATCTAGTGTACATCCCAACCATGTGTTGTGGCAATAGCCAAGGTGAGTTACATAGAAGTCATCTTCATAATCAGTACAAAGGTCTCTGAGTATTCAATGCCTGCCACCTATGAAAAACCCTTGGTGACCAATCGCACCTTGTACTTATTAACCAACCCATCTGTTGCAAACTTGGTCCAATTTATCCACCTACATCAAACCATCTTCCTTCCCTTAGGAAGTGAAGTCAAGTGCCAAGTGTGATTTTTGATTAAGGAAGAATATTCTTCCTCCATAGCACTATCCCACTTAGGTACTCTTGATGCTTGTCAAAAATTTTGTGGATCTAAAACTAAGGCAAAGAAGGCATGTGGATCTCTCTAAAAATCCCCCCTAGTACATCTGTCATCTACAGGATCTCCTGCCCAAGTGCTACCACTCTCAAGTGTCTGTCTAGCCTAAAGTGGCCTAGAAGTGGGTGAGTCAGGTGTTAACTCCTCATCCTCTAACTAACTAGAGGTGGATGACTCTGCATCATAGCCTCACTGTTTGAACTTGAAGAAGAAGAAGATGTCTCTCGCTTAGGAACCTACTATGGCTGATCTAAATCTGGGGAATCATCATGAAGAAGTAGATTCGATGAGAGAGAAGTGCCAAGTGTTAAGTCTCTAGGATTCTCTTAAAAGTAGACACTTCTCTCAATGAACAACTCATGAGTGGTTAGATCTAGAAGGCAATACCCCTTAACACCATCTGAATAGCCTATAAAGATGCAAGGCTTGGACTGACATTCTATAGCTTTGTGTTTTTTCTTTGGTATGCGGGCCATGGCTAGGGATCCAAAAACCCTAAGGTGCTCAACATCAGGTTTCCTTTTATGCCAAGCTTCAAAGGGTGTTATCCCTTTTAAAGCTTTGTGAGGAACCTTATTTTAAATGTAGCAAGCATAATTGATGGCTTCAACCCAGTACTGTGGTGCTAAGGATTTGGAGTGAATCATACAACTACCCATCTCTTTTAAGAACCTATTTTTGTGTTCTGTAACCCCATTCTGTGAAGGACTGTAAGTGACTGTGTATTGTAAATCAATCCCCTCTGTGGTGCAAAACTACTCAAACCTGTTGCTAACATACTTCCCTCCATTATCAATTCGAAGAACCTTAATGGATTTCTCACTCTATTTCTCAACAAGAGCCTTGAAGTCTAGAAAATTTTCAAACACTTCAGACTTTTGTTTGAGAAAATATATCCAAGTGTACCTAGAAAAATCATCAATGAAAGTGATGTACTTGGCCCTTATGAAAGATGGTTTGGGAAAGGGTCCTGATCCATCACTATGGACTAACTCTAAAGGTTGTGAAGCCCTCTAAGCTTTGCCTTTGTCAAATTTTGCTTTGGGATGCTTCCTAAGGGAGCACCCCTCGCAAAGTCCTTTTGAGAATTAGACACGAGGCAAGCCAATGACCATGTCATGTTTGCAAAGTTGCTCAAGGTAGTAGTAGTTAAGGTGGCCAAACCTCTCATGACATAATTTTCTAAATCCATCTAAATGAGTCAGCAATGTTGTTGGAGAAGAATCAGGTGCAACATGTGACAAGGTGTATAACCTTGTTTGGTGATCTGCCCTACCCACTGCCACTGTACTATCACTATGCAACTCCCTGATAGCCACTAAATCTGGTGAAAACTCAACTCTCATGCCCTAACCAATGTGAGTGATTTGGTACACTGATAACAGATTGGTTGAAAGGGAAGGAACACCTAGAACATTATTGAACGTTCCTTCTTCCATTTCAACTGACCCTCTCCCTGCAATAGAAACTGATGTGTCATCACCCAAACTAATTGAAGTCATGCTACAAGGCTTTAAAGATGAAAACTCAACTAGGGAAGAGCCCATGTAGTGAGAAGCACCCAAGTCAATGACCCATGAAGATGTATAAGTTGTTGTAGCTATGAGGGCCTTGCCCTTTTCTTTCTCCTTACCCTTGCCTTTTGTCTTAATAGAATCTTGGGTAGATGAATTCTGCTTGATGGACTCAGGAACACCTATGTTGTGCTTCTCTTGAAGATGAGTTAGGTGATCTATTTGTTTCCCCATACATTTATGTTCATCATGCCCTATCTTCTTATAATAGGCACACTTAACCTTCTCCTTCTTAGGTTTAGCATTGGAGGAGGAAGACTTAGTGTTGTTTTCTTTCTTCTTCTCCTGGTCCTTGTTCTTTTTCTTCTTCTCCTTTGTTGAAGTCTTATCCTTACCATTTTTAGCTATCAAAGATTGGGGTTGAGTAGACTTCATTGTGACCATTTGAATTCACTTATCTTTATCCCTAGTCAAGTTGACAATGAATGAATCCAAAGAAGGCATTTTCCATGTAGTGCCAAGGGCACCTTTTGTGGCATGGAAAGTGGAGACAAAGACTGAATAGCTTGGACCTAACTTTGTGAGAATAGAAAGGATGAGTTGATCATCTTTATTCTTTATCCTACATTCTTTCAATTTCAATCTAAGGACCTTAAACTTAGTGAATAAGTCCTGTAGGGTGTCAAAGTTGCTAGGACTTAGACTTATGAGTTCATTTTCGAGCTCATGACCTCTCATCTCATCAAGCTTCTCAAATAAGGTTTCTAGGGTGTCCCATATGTCTTTGAGAGTCTTGGAGGTTTCTAAATGGAAGAGAAGTTTTGGAGACATGAACAAGCTCAGTAGTCCATAGGCTTCATCACTATGGTTGTACCACTTGAGCTATTTAGTATTAGTGATGGGTTATACTTCAGTACCCATGGGTATCCTATACAACCCTTTACTTCTAAGAATGATTGACATTTTATTCTTCCATTCATGATAATTGAAGGGTTTTATGAGTTTAAATTGAAAATAATCCATTTTAATTTGAATTTAGGTGAATTTGTGTTGATTATAAGTTGTGAAATTATGTAGAAAGGAGAATGAAAGCAAAGATTGCAAGTGCTGAAAAGTAATCACACCCCCCTGAAATGTTGAGCTCCCCCCCCCCAAATATGCAAGTCCACACTCAAAATACATCGATTTCAATTGAGAATGCATCTTAGAGTAATCAATGCAAGACTTTAAGCAAGCATGACATCGGACTCAGCCGAAAATGCGTCCTGAGAGACCCAAATTTTTGACACTTTATAAAGTAGTGCATTTTTGACAATTATCTAGCCTAAGTTGTGGAAAATTGAAAAATAAGCACTTTTGTAAAATATGGCACTCGAATCCGAGCTACCATTTGCAAGATTTTAAAGTTTTAATTTCTCGTAAACTAGTAATTTTGCAAAAAAATAGCACTAAAACATTAAAAAATGCCTATTTTGAAAGAGAAAGTGGAATTCCAACCACTCATTAGACTTGGCACGGAGTGAAGAATGAAGTAGTTTAGTCTTTTGAGGGGGATTCAATGCCCTATCAATCCAGGCCTCAACTTTGTCTTCGTCAAGCGAAGATACAAGTTTTTAAAAAAACTTTAAATTGCCTTCAATGCTATTTTCTCAAAAATAACTTAATTCATAAAATATGATCTTAGAATATAAATATAATTCAAATGAAAAATAAATAGCATAAAGTCAAATTGCATTGGATTTGAAGTGGGCCCACCAAAGAGAAGCGCCAAAAATGAAGCACCCAAACCCTAACTTCTTTTGCTGGTAGTTTTTCTGATATTGGGCACTGCAAAAGGAGAAATGTAAGGCTAAGATGAATTAGGATGTTTGCTGGGAGGTTCAGGAAGGTTGTGAGCAGCTACCAGAGACTTGTAGATTGAGAACATGTAGGGTTTTAATGACCCACGATACAAAAACATCGCTGAAGGGACTTTTTTTAGTCAGAGCCTTAAAAAATGCCTCCCACAGATCTGAGGCTGCATGTAGAGGCCAAAAAAACTCTTTCCAAGGGTTTGCAACTAGTCAAAGTGCCTTTTTACTCCATTTCTGGGCTGAATCAGAAATTATGGGGCGCCAACTTCCACCAGAGAGCAAAAAACGTGATCTGATTTTTCTATTGGTCTGCAGGATGTTGGAAGAGTCATGGAGATCCTTCACATATTTGAGAAACTCTGCAAATGAGCCGTTGAAACCTCCTTGGTAACCAACAAATGGATTTGTCCTGACAAATTATGAGAACCACAACCAAACCAACAAAAAACAATACCACAAAGGCAGTCCACATGAAAGATAAATGCAACATAAGAAATGATATTGAAAGGCTTTTTCAGATCAGATCTAGAAATAAGAAAAAGAACATAAAGGGAACTCCACTCCTCACATTTTCAAAATAAACTAATAGCATAACCAGACACATGATTACCAAGGTGGCTCTGATACCATATCAGAGTTGTTGCCAGGGTCTGAATAATGTGAATGCAATGGTCAAGTGATCACACGAGACAAAACTGGTACACACCACAAAGAAGCTAAAGCAAAGTGAAAACACTGAAAGAGATAATTTGCAAAAGACAAATAGGAGCAAAACCCAATATTTGATTAGCATGAGATGGCCATAATGAAGAATACATATAGGAGAGCTCGTAAGTAACTCCTCCACAAATGGTGGTCAAAGCACCCCAAGAATAGACTATAACTCCTCCACAAAAGGTGATGACAAGGTGCTAAGAATAGATAAGTAACTCCCATACCCAGAATAGCTGGTCAAAGGAGTTACTTATGACATTCTTATGACACCTATGACACATCTATGACACACATCTCCACATAAGTTAGCCTATCCCACGAATGTAGGAAAACTCCATGTATGCACAAATATATAATATTCCCTAATTAAATAATAGGGAAAAATAAAAAAACTACACTAACATGTGTATATATATAATCATAAGAATTATAACACTTAATTTTATACAAATCATGTTGACATAACTGATAAAAACAAAACCTTATCATGCTCTTCGAATTCTCTTCTAACAATTAGAACTATTAGAGTAATTCCTAAAAAAATCAATATAATTTTCATTACAGAACCAATTATATATATATATATATATATATATATTATACTACTTAATTTTATACAAATCATGTTGACATAACTGATAAAAACAAAGCCTTATCATGCTCTTTGAATTCTCTTCTAACAATTAGAACTATTAGAGTAATTCCTAAAAACATCAATATAATTTTCATTACAGAACCAATTACATACCATTTAGTCATATTTTTCACCATAATTTCACTCATTCCCACTCAATTCCACTCACATTTCTTAACTTTTTTCTCACATTTACAAATTTTCTCTCATTTTTGCTTAATCTATTGTTTCATTTTTCTTAATCTTGCTCATTGCATTCATCATTACTTACTCTGACAAAATATTTGAAAATATTTGGATATATGCCCCATTTTTTATCTTAGGGATTGTAATTTTTTTAATTTCACTCAATCATATAAAAATAAATAGTTGTGGATAATGTAACGTAATATAAGATCACTAAAGCTTGTTATAATCCTTGAAAAATCATTAAAAACATTCATAAAATCATAATAATTTTTTTCATGTGTAGACACCTAAATTTATTTCAATCCTATTTATTGATATACTTTTACATCATATTATATATGGATCATTACCTTAACTTAATGGTTTATTGGAACAATTTTTTTTTTTTAAATATATATTTTTCTCTCTTTATTCCTCTTATTGTAGCCTAATTCTATATCTATTTTTCTATTTTATGTTTTTATTATTGATTGGTATTTTTGGGATCTCCTTATCTATTTTTATTTTGTCATTCCTCTTTCCTCTTTATATACCTAACCAACTTTTTAATTTGGATAGACATGTGCCTAGTGCAATATTGTCTTGGTCATATTTGCACCCAACATAGTTTATCAATTTTTTTCTATGGCTCCTTGATCTTTTCCTCTTTTAATATATTTATTTGGGCCAATTTTTTATGTGTTTTTAATTTCTAATGTTGTATTGTCCACCAATATTCCCTAAATAAAATTAATGAAATATTATATAGACAATGCTACTAAAAGTTTACTTAGACATAAATAAGGACAATATCAAGAGATTCTCAAGTCAATACATTCCTCTAAAACAATTTAGGAAACTCATAAGGTTCTATTTATTTATCATAAATATTGATTATACTAGTTTTAATACATATTTTTATCAAGTTAAGGCCTACACGAGTGATATGTAATTTCATTTTCATCTAGGGAGAGGAGGTTGAAGCCCTACCTCAATTTTTCATCTACACCATGAATATATTACAACGGTTGTGACTCTGAACATGTGACATATGTAGCTTGAAAATTCACTTTGGTGTTTTTTGAGACAAATAAATTTCCCTTATCTATTTTTGGATTTATGTATATTCATGAATCTAGGTCAAGGACAAAAATTTAGAAATACAATGTTTTTAACCCACCAATAAGGAAAATGTATGTACAATAAAATTAGAAATTAAGAGGAAACTGACTAAAAAATATTATTTTATGACCCTACACAAGAAAATTTTAGTAGCATATAGACAAATATATAAATATAGATATGCATAATGCAAATATTCATAGTTTAAACCTATGTAGTGCATGAAATTATTAAAGAGGGTAAAAAAGTTTAAATCATAGTTTATGATAGAGAGCAGTCTATTTGTATATTCATATTTATAAATTCAATCTTATATAATTTAGTTACAACATTAAATTTTTATAAATACTTATCCATTTATACCATGTTTCTTTATAAAAAAATGGATATAATAATTAAATTTACCCTAATTAAGATAAAATGATTAGAATATAACATAATGTTATAAATGGACTTTCAAAAATTATAATGAAAGAAAAAAATTGTATTCAGTAAATTACAAATTTATGAAAGAATATTATATACAAATAAAATAGAAAACTTAGTTATTTTTATATGAGATATAACTATGTGAATCTGATAGATGGCTGAAACGAATAAACATGAAATAGATACAAAACTACCTAGAAGATGGAATTAAAACTAGTAAAGATAAAAATCATTTATGGACAAGATCTAATACCACTACTAACTTGAATTGGTTGATCTTGAGCTTATCTAAAAATAAATAAATTAAAGATATGATTGATTTTGACTCTTTAAATTA
Source organism: Torreya grandis (assembly GCA_037957365.1). NCBI lineage: Eukaryota > Viridiplantae > Streptophyta > Pinopsida > Cupressales > Taxaceae > Torreya > Torreya grandis. The sequence continues at coordinate 324,385 of JARHVA010006645.1, read as the reverse complement.
GGTCTATATATTGATATTTGAATTCAGATGTGTGTAAAAGACCTAAAATAGCTTTTTCAAGATTAAAATCCTAAAAATCCTTACAATGACATTCAAATCTGACCCCAATCAGCCCCATGATGAATAAATATTTCCTATATATTAATTAATCTAAAGAGAGAAATGAATCCCACATTGTCCTCTCATAGAGATATTTATGTGATTATGATACTTATATTATATTAATGCTTATAAATATGGCTTGAATACTTGATCATTATTTATTTTGTATTAAATAAAATAATATTTTGACTTGGTCAAGGATTGTTTTAAATGATTAGATTAATAATTAAGAATAATAGGGAAGCTTTTCTCAATGTGCAATAGTGTAATTATACCATTGTATTAAAATTTCCAAGTGGTAGAATAGGTGACCTAAGTATGCCTTTAAAAAAATATAGAATTGAAAACCATATGCTAAGAATCATTAAAAGTTGGATCACAAAGGAAGGGAGGAATAAAATTTATAAAATGACCATTAAAAGGTCTAATGTTAGGATCAACCTATAGGGGTCAAAATTTATTGCTAGTATTAGCCCAATTGGTTGATCTTATCTTATAAGGAAACATGTGAATTTTGGGATCTAAAATAACTGTATAAACATTTAGAGTAGTTTTGAGCCACTATAACCTTTTTTAGGTGATGGATAAAAATTTATAAAATAAATAGGAATTTAAGGATAGAGAGGTGTAAAAATAGCTCCAAATTAAATATTCAAGTCGATTAAAGTAAAATAAGGCCAAAATTGACATAATAAATTATTTATGAATAATTTGAGGGACTAAATTTTCCCTCCATTTAGTCAAGAAATGAGACTACTAGAATAAATGATAGATATGCCAGAGACTGTAATATTTTTTTCATCTTTGAGTAGATAATCCAATCATGTATGCCACTTTAACTTACAAAAACCTAAAAATATATGAAGTAGTTATTTTCTTCTTTTGAAACTAAAATTTGAAAAAACTTGAATTTAAAAATTGAAAAAATTTGAACATTGAAAATTTTAAATTGAAAAGAGAACAAGTGAGGAATACACTTGTATGTGTGGAACCAATGTTTCAGAGATGATGCTTCCTTGAGGTATTTGAGAATTATTGCTTCTTATGAAGCACTTGGAAAGGTTTAATCCTTAAATAAATATATGGATAATTTGAGGGTGATTAAGTCCCAAACTAAATTTAACTTGTATAGAAAATAGGGATGCATAAATATCAATTCATGTTATTGTTTTTTTAACCTTGATATGTGAAACAGGTTGAAATCTATAATATATTTATAGACATAATGCTAGAGGTAATTGAACCTCTAAGTTATGTATTATGCTCTTTAACTAAATAAAACACTATATATGGATTTTAAATTAAAATGTCACTTTGTTCTTTTGTTCTTATATGTATGATCAAAAGAGAATGGAGAGCATTTATTCTCCTAGCATGTCCTCAGATAGAAAGTAGTGTTGAAAAGCATGACACGAATTTGTATCATGCCCCTATTAATAACTCAAGAATTTTTAACTGTATGTATATGTAAATGTAAATTGTAATTTTAAAAAAAAATTATTATGCGTGATTTTATGTCATGCACTTAAAACTATATGAATTTATACTTTTGATCTTGAAATATGAGTGTATATATGCATGGAATATGCCCCCGTAATCCATGATAGTTATTAAATTTTTAATGCTTCTAAAAACTTTGAAACTATATATGTACTAAAACTAATTGTTACTATAAAAAGACTTATCTCATGTATGAAAATCCCAGTAAAATGATTCCATTTTGAGGTGAGGGAATTTTATCCTAAAATTCACTCATATTGAAATAAAAGTTAACTAAATCATGCTTAGTAAGATATAATCATTGAATAATGTAGCATATATGAAAATTATATCAAAATAGTATGATTTATATCATTTGAATCATGTATGTAACATATGAGGTAAGGCCTATATAAATTTATTCATGAACCTCATGGTATTAAATTATGAAAGTATAATAGTATAAATTAGTTAGTGCATGATATGTATAATTACACTCATAAAACTTAACAAGTTCAACAAGCTCACAATCTCAAAAATCATAATGTCATATTATAAGTGCAAGGGATGCATATAATGGACATGTTCAAATGTCACATAAGTGAAATTTTTACATACAAGGACAAGGGCCACATGAAAAGGACATGAATGATGTCATAAATAAGGGACATGTTCAAATATTGCACATAAAAAGGGGCCAAAGGCCAATAACAATGGACACATTTGAATTTCAACCATACCAAATGATAATATCATGGATATTTTTAGTCAATTACAAATTAGGGCCAAGATTCATACATAATAGGAAAAAAAATGTAATCTACTACTTTTAATAATAAAATTAAATATTTATATCATCTCAATTTTGTACATTTGATAAATATCAATCAAGGATCTACCCTTCAGTCCTAGACCTTCTTACTATAAAAAAGGTCACATAATTTTTTTCATTATGCTTAAATGATTATCTCTTATTCTAATCCATATTATTTTGATGACCTAGGTCTCCTATACTATAAAAAATATTAAAACATGATAAATATCCTTCACTATTAGTTTCGTTTCAATACATATTTTCTATCCCTCATGGAACTAATAACCATAAAGGGACATTACAATTGATGGTAATGTTCAAATCCTTATCTAATGTCTAGTGGATAAAACTCAACCAAATTAAAAAATAATTGAGACCCATGGCTTGACATAATCATCTTATTGAAACATATGGTGATATATTTTCAAAAAGTGTGGTATTAATACAATTGTAAGCCTTTTCATTCCTCGTATATAAAATACTAATAAAACACCTATCAAATCTAAATATATTAACTAAAAAATAACTCTAAACTACCCTATTCATCCCTATTTTCATATAAAGCATAGGATCAATCATATTACAAGTCTGTAACATTCAAAGAGTAACCCACAAATGATATTTTTTAAATTACAAGATAGATCACTTCATGCATCTTCATATAGTATATTTCACCCTGGTGCACAAACTTTACCACACATAAGGGAGAACTACATAAGTTTGAGGCCTTCCTTGGAGTAATGGTTATGTAAGTAATTCTCATTGATAGAGGGGTCTTTAGGGGTAGCTTGATGATGTGAGTGCACTAACCCATTTTTCAGAAAAAACATTCCAAGGATGAATAAGGGTGAAGAGGTAGGGTTTTGATTAATTAGAAAAGAAAATCCTGTATCCAAGCTATGAATACATTAACAAAAATGTGATTAAAAACCTAGAACAATGAAGTTGATCACATACATATATAGTCATTTTCACATATTGGAAAATTGTGTCATAATTAGACACTAGCATCGATGATAGTGTTCAAGGTCACAAAAGTGCAATTTCTAGAATCCGATGACTAATCTATAGTATCAATCCTACATATTTTACACCTATTTCCAATCCAAATTAGCTTTTGCACAATAAACCAACTAACAACTATTGTTTCTTATTTATTACAATATATTTTAGTAGTTGTACTTTATTATTTTTATCAATCTCAGTTGTAAAAATTAATAATATTTTTTAACCATTTTTTTACTAATTGGCCTATTATAGATAAATTTATCATCCTTGTTTTAAAACTACTTCTATATTATTAACCCTATATCCCAATACTCTAAAATTTAGGATTAAACATTTGGTGAAATTGACATGATATTTAGAGTTACCTATGATAATATATGTTATGGGATCATATTATATCCTTTATTTTCAAATTTAAAAAAATAAAGTAAAAAAATCCAATATTCAATAAAAATCTAAAAACATTCAAATAAACCTTGAAAATGTGAAAAATATTCAGCATTCCTAGATTTTATTATCTCTTTAGCATCTATGTTGTTTGATTTATGTTAGTGTATAGTATAACCTTTCCTTAATATATACACATATGTTTCATGAATCTTTGTGTGTGACATAGGCATACTCATACAAATTATCTATGCACTTCTAGATGTTAAACCTTTCCTCTACTCACATCATATAGTATATTGAGAGAATCTAAGTTTTGGATGATGATTGATACATGTTACATATATTTTATGATCATTTATACATTATCAAGTTTTAGAGTATATGATAACACTAACACATGTCTATATATATGCTCATAGCCTTCAAAATTTACTTTATATGCTATACTACATAACATTTTTTACTGACACATATGCATGAACTAGTATAATATGTTTATGTTAGTTTCTTGTGCTTTATCTATTTTTTAAATTTATTGAGTGTATTAATTTTTTTTTCTCTTGTTTTACTTATGGAACATTTGAATATGTTATTTATATATTGGCCCCTATTCCATTATATGTTTTTTGGACATTTGAATGTGTTATTTTGTGGATTAGACATTTAAATATGTTATTCCTTTAGAGAGTGAGACATTTTAATATGCCCATTATATGAGGTCTCCTTGGACCATTCCTTTAAGTTACATTTAGTAATATTGTGTGTCCTATATTGCATGTTGATATTATATTATTACCATATATACATTGCCATGATCTATATCATGCATCTTAAGACTTGATGTGATCACATATTACAAGTATGATTGATATATATATACTTTGATATATTATACATAAATTTTACACAATTCATACATAGATTATATAACCACCTTGTCCTTTTAAGGTAAATTACCTTATAGTTTATATTTCCCTTACTTAAAAGGGGGGATTTCAGTTAGGGCATGTCATAGAAGCATAACCTCAACATTTTCATAGTTTTCTAGATTGCAGTGGGGGCATGTCATAAGAACATGGCCTCCACACTTATACACTTATTTCATAGCTCTATAATTTTTTTGGGGGCATGTCATAAATACATGAACTCCACACTTTCACAAAATCCATTTTAGTTCCATGGTTTAGACATACACTTGGGTGAGAATCCTATACATTTCTCTAATTTTTAATATATTTGAAACATAGTAATTTATATATATGATTCACATAATCTAGATCAAACATATTGTAGGTGGATATGTCATTATTTGGAACCAAAAAATTCAAACTTTACCATTTATATTACTCACTAGGATACATCTATTACACCAGGATGCGTAGTTATAAATCCTTTTATGCTATAATAACATATTAGTTTTTGTTGGAGAGTTGTCAATAATTCCATGGTGATGTCATAGAGGTGTCTATGTGAGTGGATGAAGTGCCTTGATAGTCTAAGTGATAATGACAAATTATTTAATGTGCTTGTCCTAGTATGTTTAAGTATGCTTGGTTGATCTTTAGATTTTGACTATTTAGATTTGATTAAGGATGATTCTAAAGTGTTAAGGATGTGTAAGGGTTCCTATCATAGGTCAAGGAAGATTGAAGTGCTTGTGTTCGTGAGTGGAATTCATCTATTTATTCATTATGTTCATCTTGGCATAATTGGCTTTGTGACATATAAATTTGAGTAGGCATTTTAATGTCATTATATCTCACACTATGAGGCTTCTATGAGTATATTAATATATGGTTGGATTATCTATGTAAGGAGATAATATGGACCAAATTTTAGATCATGTGATTTAGTGAAACAAAACATATGTGGGTGCAAAATTAGTCATTCAAACAACAATGCACTAAGTTTCAACACTTAGACAAATTTGTAAAGAAGATCTAATGGTCGACATTTCATCACATTGAAGATCAATGACATGAAATGAATCTACTACTCAAACACATTATTTGTCTAAGTAAAAGAAAGATCTGAGTAAGCAATTTGGTGATGGCATATCTTGCACGCATGGACATTTTAGGAAGAAATGGTCATATGGGTTTATTTAATATTTTTCCCAGTATCTATGGTTCAAATTTGAGAAAATATAAGTTAGAGAGGTAAAAAATACATCTATGAAAAGTTGGCCTTCTAGGAAAATTACAATGGTCCCCATACTTAGTCATTTTTTCATGATGTTAAAGATCAAGACTAGATGGAGATCTAATGGTTTGTGGGAGTTTGTACATCTATATCTATGGTGCATAGTAAGTTAAATGGGTCAAAGTGTTTAATGCTTAAACTAGGTAAAGACTGAGCTGATTAAAAAGAGAATAATGGAGCATGTTTTTTCCAAGGTGTCAAAAAGTAGCGAGATGAGGACAAGTGTTCAATGTTTAATGTTGAGTAGAGGTAAGGACCAAGCTTCTTCAGAAGATAAAAGGTGAGCAGATGTTCATAATAATCAAGATCAATAGTACATATTAAAGACAAGAGGTCAAAATGATAAAGGTTTAACAAGGTAAAGGTAGATATCCTTATAATAATATTGATGGTTCATGATTAATCTAAGAAGTGAGGACATGAGATGATATCATAGTGTCAAAGGTTTAACTCTGAACATTAGCATTTGAAAATTAATGAAGGAAAAGCTAGTGCTCAGTGTTTATGTAATAACTTTTGATTCAAGATGAATTTGAAGATGATGTAAAAAAAATGTTGAAGAGATCTTCATGGTGCATCCAATGAATGGGATTATGAGGTTTGAATGTATGTATAGACAAATATATTAATCTCAAAATTTGACTATGTGATTGACTTTATTTTATAAGTGACTTGAGAAGGTTGTTTGAACTTGTTTTGTTATTGTTTGGATGTCTCATAATGAACTAACTATTGGAAAGTGTTGTAGACTCCTTACGAATGATCTATGTGGTATTTGGAATCTTGGATACTTGATATTATGGTGTCTTTATGAACAAGGAAAATTTTTGAGCTGATTGAGCTTGCACAAAAGAGCGAAATGATGACTATAATCATTTTAGAATGTCAAAGGGATCATGTAGAGTGGACCTATGCATTATAAATTGGTCATGTGTTCTTATTTTTTCTTGATGAAGTGCTGAATGGGTGAATAGGTCTTCATGAGATCTATAAGGACTTTTAAGGCCTAATTGAAAGATGTTATTGCTAAATAATGACCCATTGATGCTATGAAAAATGTATGTGGATGGTATTAAGATGTCTCTCAATGTAATATATGAATTAAGTGTTAATTCATGGCTATTGGATGACCAAGATGGTGATTGTAATTAATTCTCTATAAATAGTGAAACCAAATCTAATGGTTTCTAGACTTGTGAGAGGCTTTGGTGAGTATAGATAACATTGGTGTAAAGGAAAAAAGAGAGCGTGTATGCCCAGTGGATGGATTAATGAATAGATCAGTTTTAGGACTATGTGTATGACCTATAAGTCATTTTTTTGATGTCATAATAGTTCTCTTTTAGGTTGAGGATGAATGAAGAGGTCTAGAGTGATCCAAAAGTATGTTTTGGATGTCTTGTGAGTGAGTGAAGGATAGATGGTGTCTATGTGAGATTGGTGGATGATTTGAGAGATATATCAAAGTATGGACTATTTGTATGACCATTTGGTCATATTGTCGATGTGGTCAAAGAGTTGTTACTAAGGAGTAAAGAGGAATCCAAAAGGTGGATTTGGATGCATTGAGTGTGTAGAATTTAGGAGAGATGATATACTTTGTATATCCATTAGATTGGGAAGAAATAAATGTTTAGGAGATGTTATGTTATTAGATGTTGTTATGGCTACTCAAAATCTAGGGGTTATAGCCTTTTTTCAAGTTGAAACTTGATAAAAGTCTAGTTTTTGTGGTTGCTCAGCTAGATAGGTATTGCAGCACCTTGTGGGATTATAGGCTTACTAAATAAGGGATAGTAGTTCCTTGATCAGTTGTAACTAGTCTAAATTGGTTCTTATTTTTATAGGATATTAGTCAAATTTTAGGTTCAAATGGGTTTTTTCCCCCAAGAGGGTTTCCCATATATGTCATGTAATATGTACTTGATCTTGAATTCTCTCCTATTCATTGTTATGAATGATATGTATGCTTCATGAAATTATTATGGTAATTGATTAATTTTTTGAAAGGATTGAAATTGAAGTTGGATTATCTAGTCTCATTGATTCACCCCTAGTGATTTTACCTCTAGCAATTGGTATCAGAACAGGTCCTTTGGAGGAAGCAAAATAACTTGAAGGAGATCATAAGTGGTACAAAGATGTATAAAAAATTTAAGAAAGAAAATATTGATTTGAGATCAATGATCAAAATTATTGAAGATAAAATTAGTCATATTGAAGATAAATCATTTATAAAGAAGGATGACATGGTTAAAGAAGCTAAGAGGGATAAGGAGACTATCCAAGTTCTCAAAATTTAGATAGACACTTCATGTTCAATAATGAGAGACAAAGAAGTTGAATATGTTCAAATTAAGAATAATAATTTTTCCCTAAAAGATGAGTATGAAAAGGTCATAAGCAAGATAGACAAGTTGAAAAAGCTAGAAAAGAAGCATGAAAATCCTGAGTATGTGAAGGAGAATGCAAGCTTTGAAAGCAATGTACGAAGGTCTATTAGATAACTAAATTCTTCAAGGTATGATAGTTTATTCCATGTTGATTTTTAAACATTTAATAAGTATGGTCATAAATCTAAGGATTGAATAAGGAATTCAACCAATTATGGACATTCAAGGAGCTATGATAGAAAGATTTTTTGGCCAAAGATTGCTCATAGTTAAAATCTATTAAAAAGTATGAATGATGTTATTTGTTTACATTTTCATAAGCGTGGTCATATGGAAATTTTATACCCAAGTGGATTCAATAGGTCCTCAATGTATCTCAAAGGAAATGAAGCCTCCATTGTGCATAAGAAAGGTCATTCTTGGTTATGGAAACCAAATATTATCATTTCTAATCAGACTAGTCAAAAGGTTGATAAGAAAGTTGATCTAGATGGAAGTGTTATAGATAAATTTAAGTTCAAAAGTCAAGAAAGTAAAATGACTACAAAGAAGAAGAAGGTTGGTAATCAAATGGATGATAAATATTCTAAGAGTGCTCAAATTGAGTCCAAAAATGGTTTGTTTTCCATGAAAAACATGAAGGAAAGATGATTTTTTGTTGAATACATTTGTTAAAAAATCTAAATAAAAGAATGAAGATACCAAGCTCAAGGATAATACCAAGGTACTTGTTGATTCTAGTTTTGAGTTGTGTAGGGATATAAGTGAACATTCTATTATTGTTGAGCAAGTTTCATGCAAATAACATCATATGTTTGTGCCTAGTGATGAGGTTCCAAATTGTAAGGTAGATTCTTCAGATGAAAATGTGTGTCATGAATCTATGTTGTCTCCATGTATTGTCAATTAAATCCTATAATAAAAGGATAATGTTGTAGTGGATGAGCGATTTGTTTGTCTTAATCCTAAGAAGAATAAGAAAGTGTATAGAGTTGAAGATAGATGATATAATTTGTATCTCTATCAGATTAGTAGGGAATCAATGTTTAAAATATTTTATGTTCTTCGATGTTTTTGTGGTTTCTCAACATCTAGGGGTTTGTAACCTCTTTGAAAGTTGAAACTTATTAAAAGTCTAGTTATTGTGTTTACTTAGCTAGATAGTTGTTGTAACACCTTGTAAGATTATAGTGTTACTAACTAAGGGATAATAGTTCCTTGATTAGTTTTAGCTTGTCTAAATTGGTTATTTTTATAGGAGAACATTTCAATTATAGGTTCTAGTGGGTTTTATTCCCCAAGAGGGTTTCCCACATATATCATGTGTTATGTGCTTGATATTGCATTGTCTCTCTTTTTCATTAGTATGATTCATATGTATGCTTCATGCAATTCTTGTGCTAATTGATTAAGAGTTTGAAAGGATCAAAATTGAAGTTGGATTAACTAGGATCATTAATTCAGCCCTATTCTCAGTGATTGTACCCCTAACAATTTTATAGGTTAAAGTGATAAAAATCATTCCACCTCACCTGATATATAAATTGAAGTGATTGAGTCATCTAATCTCACTAGATTTATAGTATGAGTTTATTAAATCACTCATCTTTACCATATTATATATTTTCACATTTTAGTTGTGTGATTAAGATATGATGATTTCAATGACCATGTCATAATTCATCCTTGTGCTAGATTGGGGGAATAATAACTTCCAATATTCCTCTTCAAATCTCTAAGGTTCAAGTCTGAAATTTATCCATCTCCAATTCTTCATAAGGAAGTATCACTAGGTTAGATCATCAATAGGCAACATGGTTGCATTGATACATATGTGTAGGATTGGGGGAATAATAACTTCCAATATTCATCTTCAAATCTATAAGGTTAAAGTCTAAAATTTATCCATCTCTAATGCTTCATAAGGAAGTATCACTAGGTTAAATCATCAATAGGAAATATGGTTGCATTGATACATATGTGTACTCCTTATTTGATCTTTTTATTTTTGATCATTTAAATTATTTCAAATTTTAGCTTATATTCACTAATTTTTACTTTAACATGCTCTTAGTTATAGGTCATAAATAAAAAATAACTCAAAATGTGCTCAAGCAAAGGAAAAGTGTGTTAAACACACCTAGGTATGCATTTATTTCCTTTAACCATGTAATTTCATCCTTATGTATTACTATATTAATGGGGGGGATGTAAATACTAAAAATATATATTTTTAACATCTCAGTCTTATACATTTGATAAATTTCAATTAGGAGATCTATCCTTTAGTCCTAAACCTCCTTATTGTTGAAAGGCTCATATTAACCATCTCATTATGTCTAAATTATTATCTCTCAGTTATATCCACATAATTATGATCACCTAGGTATATTATAATGAAAAAAATTAATAAAACCTTAGAAATATACTTCACTAAATTTTTAGATCAATACTTATTTTCTAGTCCTCTAAACACTATCATCCCCAAAGGAACACAATAATAGATGATATTGTCCAGATAGTTATCTAGTATCCTATGGATAAAATTAATTTATATTAAAAATCAATCAAAACTAATTATTTGACCTAATTTTTCTATCAAACCCCATCTTAAGATATTTTCAAAAGATGTGGTATAAATAGAAGTTTAAGCCTTCTCATTCCATAACTAGTAGATAACATTAAAAAAATATCAAAGATAAATCAATCAACTATACAAACACTATATTTTAACCTATTCATCCCTATTTCCATATAAAACATAGGATAAATCATATTACATGTTGGAAGCACTCAAAAAGTATCCCATGAGTGATATTTTTCAAATTATAAGGTACATACCTCAATGCATCTTAATATAGTATATTTCACACTTGTGCACACACTTTCCAAAACATATGGGAGAAATAAATAAGATTGAGGATATCCTTAGATTATTGTAAATTAGGAAATTCCCATTGACAAAGGTGTATTTGGGGTAACTCAACACTGTGAGTTCTTAAGCATGTGAATATCACACACTAACATGTGCACTTGACTTCCTAAGGTTAAGACAAGGAAATAAACATAATTAATGGATAATAGGTAGAGCTATGGATTGGGATGATTTTTAGGTCAAAAAATATTTGGGATGATGAAAGTTAAGGGATGCTCATAATGAAACCAAGATAGCTCTTTACATCATGTTTCTTATTAAGAACATCTAGTAGATCAAAAATAAAACTCCAAGGTCCTTCTATATTGGTGATGATGAGGAGGTAAATATCTTGATAAATATTAGGAAAACCAATGTGGGAGTGGTTTAGTTTATTTAATCAAGGAATATTTTCAACTCTATCATAATTGATATACAATATCAATGTCATACAAAAATGTGAAAGATATGTGATGAGGCTAGACTTGAGGAGAAGAAAGAGGATAAAGATGAGAATCTAGGTCTGGATCACATTATATTGATGGCCTCAAAAATGGGGGAGGATGATGATTGGTAGATATAAAATTTGATATTGTTCTTATAGGCATCTAATATAACTAACAATGAGATGGGGGATAGGTGTAGAATGGAAGACATCAATTCTAAGCTCAACACTGATATTTGATTGGGTGATGATAGTAGGTCTTGGTGCTTTAATTATAGGAAAGAGACCTACTCTATGGAGGTATGTATGCTCAAGGTGTCATATAAGAGGATAAATATGTATATGTATGATTAATATCTTTTTATGGAGGATTTATGTGGTTGGACTTGATTTTTTATTAGAATCAAGGTTTTAAGGATGTTCTTACTCATTGGTATAAAACTTTGGTTATTGATAATTTTTAGGTGATGTTTTAACTAGAAAATAAAGTTAATTAATTGAGAAAGTAAATTAATAAAATTAAATAAATTAACAATTTGAAAAAAATGAAATAATGCTTATTTTTGGTGTTTTTAAGTTCACTTTTCAATGCATGTATACTATAAAACCAAATCAATGTAAATGTTGATTTCTATCCTTTCTAAGTGCAAATTAAAAGAAATTGTTTGTGTGTTTTCATCTAGAATCAAAAATAAGTTTTAATTACATGTAAGAAATGAAAAAATTGACTTTTATCTTAAACAACAATACCACTAAACACCCAATAATTCTTTTACATATGGAAACTAAAACATGTTTTCAGTGTTTGTAGTTGAATGCACACTACTTCTAAATGGTTTGTTTTAAATATAAGTGAACACTTGAATTATTTTTTTCTGAAATTTAAAACTAAAATATAGTGTTTATAATTTAATTAAACAAATAATATTAGAAGAAAGATAACACATTTTGAATGCCTAGGTTTGACTAGGGTTGTGTTATTTACTAGTGTGTGAGTTTTTTGAATAACAACTTGTCTTAAAACTAAAATTTGAAAATGGTTAAAAATAAAAGTGATTTATTTTATTTTAAAATATTTACTAAGGTTTTTTAATAAAATCTAAATGCTCTAAAATAATTTACTATATGGTTTCAAACAAAAAAATAAACAAACTAATATTTTTGTGTAAAGATTAGAGAGAGAAGAATTTTGTTTCCTATAAAATTTTAATTTTTCAAAATGAGGATTTAAAATAATTAAATAATGGAAAATAATATAATTAAAAACTAAATAGATTATAAACTATAAAATCCCAACCTAATCATGATGTAGACCAACTGAAATCAAGAGAAGTATTTGTTGTGTAGCCTTCAACATGTTAGATCCTTTACTCAAAACAATTCTTCTAGAAATTATTTAACTAGGAGGATGATAATATAATAGTAACCAAATGAAAAATAATAGAGAGATTAAATTCTAAAAAAGTAACAACTATCTATGGTTGGTTAAGAACACTGCTTGAAAAGATATGTTAATAAAAATAATGACTCTCCTTGACTTCAATTATGTATTTTAACATGAAAATGATAAAAACAAAGCTCTAAAGAAATGATAAGTAGGTTGTGACTATATAGATATTAAAAAATATAGGATCTAATTAAAATTTATGGATATGAAATTCATCTTAAAATGTAATCCTTGTAGAAGAGGAATGAAGGTTATAAGGGGATATTTAACTGAGTTGAATTGGGAGTATAACTTAAAGAGTGAGTTATATCAACATGGATGTAAACTAAAGGTGATAATAATAATAATAATAAATACAAAAATAATCATGAAAAGCATGTAAACTATTGAGTTATAAAAACCAAATTTAGAATATGGATAAGAGGTCATAAAACTACCCTTATTTATAGGGGTGGTTATGCAACCATTAGTCCTAGTAGAATGAAAACAATAGATAGGATGATGGAACCAACCTATCAGTGAAGGTTCCATCATGGTGGATTATGAAGATATCACAATATTTTCATCACCTTAGGGATAGTTTCATAATGGACCTTAGTGGTTCCATCTACTGGGAGGGGCAGTTTTGTCTCTCTTAAAAGGCTTTTAAAAAAGGATGAAAGAGACAACCAAATAAAATTAAAAATGGTGATTTATGGGTATAATAAATAAATATTAAATTCAAATTACTATGGTGTTATAGGTAACCCACTTTGAGTATGAATTAGGAGATCAATACATCATAATTGGACATCAAACTAAGAATGTCACACTGTGAAAATTTTGAGTGCATACATATTGCCCCCTTAAGAGGATGCCTTGTCATGAATTAATGAGGGTATATTAATAAAATTTGGAATTTTAAATTTAACTAGGGGATCAAAATACACACCTTACTTACCTTATTGGCACAATGAACCCAACCAAAAATTTATGCAACATGGAAACAAAAGACAAGAATAAAGTGCAATTTTAGTGAAAGAGTAAAAAATATACTATGTAATAAAAAAATGGATAATATTAATTAAAATTTATGTTGGGAATATCATACTACCTACATCATCTCATTACTGGAGGGAATTTAGTGCCAAGTTAGCATATAACTTCAAAAATGAAAAAAAATCTACAAAATATAGAAAGCCATAAAATCATTAGTTTTGAATCATGAACCATGAAATATTAGAAATAATATGAATTTTAATTAGGAAAAGAATAATTAATTAGATATAATGCAAAAAATTTAAAATTTTCAAACCAAAAGGCTAGTTTGGGGGCCTATATATTTGAAAACTTACCAAAAATAGATTCATTTGTGCAAATTGACTTGTGAAATTTTAGGCTTTGGATTGCTTGTACTATTTTGAGTGAGAGAGTAGTAAAAAAAATAGAATCAGATGAGGATGTTTAAAATACCAATGGTTGGTGGATTAGGGCATGTCCATGTATGTTTTTATTGGCATTTCCTCTTTTTCCTTATCTTTAAATGTTTTCTTAAAACACACTCAAATTCTAGTAATTTTGGAAATTTCTAGTGGAAAATTATTTATGGTGGGTTAGGTTATGATTATGGTATTTGTTTGTGTTTTATGAGATATTTTTATAGTTTTCAAAGTGTTTTAATAGGATTAATATAGTGTATGGAACCATTTCATTAGGGATGAAACTGTTGATCTTTGTAGATCAATGGTTATGTAACCACCACAGCACTTTCATAACCGTTCCTCCCTATAGGGTTTAAAGACATGTAAGCGCCACTAGATGATGGCTATATAAGAATATATATTAGTTACGTAACTACCCTAAGGTAGTTTCATAACCACAATTTGGTTATCACATAATCATCACTTACTATAGGGATGGTTCTAAGCCTTGGGATCATGAGGAAAATTTAGCTTATTTGAAGGGTTGGGATAGGAAATAGTGTGAATTGGGGTATTTTCCTACTGTATGAAACCTAAATATTTTTAGAGTATGGATCAAGAGTAGGATTTTATCCCTCTTTTTATGGATTTATTGATGACATATGAACTAGTTATTATTGATTAATTTGGAATAATTTGAGTGGCATGGGTGGAGATTGTCCTTACCTCAAGTTGGTTTTTATGTGATCTCCTCACCTACTTAGAACTTTACTAGAATAATCTAGTATTCCATCATGAACTAAGAGAGTGGACCATAACTATGGTTAATGTGCATAGGATCATGAGTCTATTAATGACATGCTAGTTGGTGTTCCTTTGAGAGGCCATGATTAGGGCTAAGGCAATATGCTAGGCTAGTCATTTTGGACGTGTGAGCACACTCTACATGGGTGAAAAGTGTGGATTAAGGATTTACAGTATTGAGGGATCAAAATTCCTCAACCTATGGGAATTAATCATTTTTATCATTACCTCTCAAATATTGGGGATAAGGTTAAAAAATTTAATGTATAGTTGGTCCCAAATTATCTACAAAATTAAGGAGAAGGGAACTTGGGTCTATTGGAGTATATAGATATTGGATCACACTTATAGGGATTTAAAACATGTGGATAGACTGGGAACACTGTTGATTAGTTACTTCATGCTCCTTATAAGCTGGGTATATAAGATAGTGATCACCTAATAGAGGGGAGTATCTATTGGGGATGTAAGGGCCATCAGGGCCTCGAGATGAAAAAATGTAGCATTGTTTTAATAATTTCCTTAGGTATTTGGGACTTTGATACATGACAATTTGATATCCCTAACATTATAGGGCATGATTGGACAACATAATGGGGAGGCTACCCATTTCATGGTAGCTAGTGGGGTAATATAGGTATGAGACATGTTACTATAGGTTGATGTGTACACATAGTGGATAAGGTGCCTCAATAATTTGGCATACCATATGTAGGAAACCTACCCATACTCATAGTTTTATAAAGAGGAATGTGAGAGGAATGGGAAGAGAGATTAGGGTGTATGACATGGTCCCTAATTATATGAGGAGTGTTTATTAATTAAGAGGTTCATATAGAAGTTCAACATGGGGTCATGCCTTGATAGGACATTAGCAGGTAACTCCACCACCACCACTACCACAATTATACTATGGTGAGTAGGATCTAATGAAACAATATATTCAAGTGGGTAGAGATGGAAAGGACCTAGAGTATATCAGGTTAGATAGGTAAGTTTATTTAGATGATGAGGGTGATGGTCACTATGAATTTGATATGAATTATCATGAGGATGACCTAGGTAAATGGTTAATTTATGAATTTTAGCTTATTACATGGTAAATTGATTTTAGGCTTGATTACTTAGTTAATTTACTATTTAGATTTTTGTATGACTAAATATAACATCAATTATTATACATTTTTATTTAATATACCTTAATTGGATGGAGGACCATGATCAAAGACACCATAATCAATATATTTTATTTGAGCATACATATGATAAGAGACAAACTTGTAGTGGATCCCATATTACGTATCAAGATAACTTAACACACTGATGTCCTCACTCCAAACTACCATGCATTTATGATGATGAGTGGTTTGAGAGTGGATAAAATTAATATTGAGGTGATATAAAAGAGATAATAATCCTTGGTGGACATGATGGTATCTTGTGGAGGTTGGGATTCTTCTAGCTAATGGATAAGATGGACAACCTCA